>JAQZBX010038503.1:0-23388 GCA_029593785.1 Cabassous unicinctus | reverse complement strand
GCTAGGGACCAAGGCCCTGGCGTGAGTTCCCACCTGAGGCTCTCCACCCACATCTCTTTCCCCCGCCCTTACCGGGCCCTCCAGAATCACCACTCAGAGCCCTCCTCGCCCCTTGCCAGTGCACCCCCCGTTCTGCCAGCCCCCCACACACACCCCGGGTGGAATGGGCAAAGAGAAGACACACATCAACATCGTGGTCATTGGCCACGTGGACTCGGGCAAGTCCACCACGACAGGCCACCTCATCTACAAATGTGGGGGCATCGACAAGCGGACCATAGAGAAGTTCGAGAAGGAGGCGGCTGAGGTGAGCCTGGGGCGCGTGGCGCAGCTGACCTCCCCCAGGGCCCTGGGTCTTGAGGCTCGGGGGGCCTCGCCTTGGGGGGGCTCCAGGTGTGGGCATGGGTGGCCTCTCTCTGAGGGGGGGGGGCTGGGCTAGAGGGGCTCTGGGCCTTATCCCAGCCCCACCTCCAGGGTTTGGGCCTGGGGCTGGAGGCGGTGCTGCCCTCGCTTGTCCCAGGGCCCGGCCAGGACGCAGCCACTATTAATAGCTGATGGGCAGTCAGCCCACCAGCTCCATTTCCTCGGCAGGATGGGGAGGCTTCTCCAGGGCAGCTCCTCTGGACGGGCCTTTCTCCTGGCATGGCTGAAACCCACGGGGGGAATGGCAGTGGGGTGGGGTCTGCTGTCGGTGCCCCTACCCCTGAGCTCTAAGAGAAGTCCATGTCTGGGGATGGCCTCTGAGATAGAGCTGGGGCCCAGGGCCAGGAGGAGCAGTCCCTGGCCCAGGGGTGGGGGGTGCTCTGAGCCACATCCCTGGCCCAGAAAGCTGCGTCACGCCTTCCCTGCGGGGCTGGTGTGGGGAGGAGGCAGACGGCACTAGGGCGTCCGATTCTGATTCCTGTGGGGTCCTGTTTGGGCTGCCCCTTGGGCTGAACAGAGCCCTCTCCGGCAGGTCCCCTGGCAGGGTGCTTTGCCCCAGCTGGGCAGTGACCTCAGCTGCTGCCCTAACCCTGACCCTGGCTCCTGGTGGCCAGGGACGCTGCCAGGTGCATCAGCTCCGAGGTTTGCAGAAGTTGTCAGCCTTGCTTCTAGGAGGAGACCCTCGGCCTCGCTTGAATGGGCAGGCTGAGAAGGGGGAGGGGGAGCCTTTATAGGCTATAGAAAGAGCTGGAAAGCCTCCTTTGATGGAGACCTCGTCCTGTGTCTTTTTCTTTTTTCTAGCACAGAGGGGCTATTTGACAACCCCAAACCAAGGGTGTTATTGGCCTTTGGCCGACTAATGCAGGGACCTTCGGGGCGGGTGGGGTCTCTGGCATCAGAAAAGAGGGTGCCCTTCAGCAGGAGAGGGTATTAATCCAGTGCTTCCCTCCCAAAGCATCTCCTAGGCCCTGGCGCCACCCGCCGGTGGGCGAGCCCAGTAGTGGTCGTTCAGGAAATGGCAGGGCCAACTGAGGTCAGGGGCACAAAGTGGGGCGTCCCGCAAAGGCCCTCAGGCCGGCTCCCTCTCTGCAGAGGGGCCCCGGAATTTCAGCCGGGGCGGGGGGGGAGACGGCTGCCGCAGCCCGCGGCTCCCCCGGCCCCAGGAGGCCCCCGCGGCCCTGCCCGGCCGGGCCCCTGAGCGCCGCCCCCACCCCCTCCCAGATGGGGAAGGGCTCCTTCAAGTACGCCTGGGTGCTGGACAAGCTGAAGGCCGAGCGGGAGCGCGGCATCACCATCGACATCTCCCTGTGGAAGTTTGAGACCACCAAGTACTACATCACCATCATCGACGCCCCAGGCCACCGCGACTTCATCAAGAACATGATCACCGGCACGTCCCAGGTGGGCCACCCCCGGGGCCGTCGGGTCTCCTCTGCTCCTCGCCAGGGACGCGGGCCCCTTGGTCCCCACCCACCCAGGGCAGAGCCCCCAAAGAGCAGAGTGTCAGCCACAGGGTGAAGGGCATGGACACCCAGACGCTGTCAGGGACAGCGGACAGGCAGAGGGACAGATGTGGGCAGTTGGGCCGAGGCGGGGTGGGGGCACCGCGACAGACGCCCTCACGGGCAGACGCAGACGCCCGACGCAGGGACAGCCCAGCCTCCGCTCTGCCGTGTCCCTGGGGTGCCCTGCCTCCCAGCTGCCATCTGTCCCCACTTGGACACGGGGGGCTGCCAGCGAGGGAATGGGGAGGCTGGTGGGGACGGGGTGCCTGCGGGCCTCCCCGGGCAGGGCTGGGGCTGAGTGCCACCCTGGCGCCCCCGGCCCACGCTCACTGCCCTGCCCTGCGGCAGGCGGACTGTGCGGTGCTGATTGTGGCCGCTGGCGTGGGTGAATTCGAGGCGGGCATCTCCAAGAACGGGCAGACGCGGGAGCACGCACTGCTGGCCTACACGCTGGGCGTGAAGCAGCTCATCGTGGGCATCAACAAGATGGACTCCACGGAGCCGCCCTATAGCGAGAAGCGCTATGACGAGATTGTCAAGGAGGTTAGCGCCTACATCAAGAAGATCGGTTACAACCCAGCCTCTGTGCCCTTCGTGCCCATATCTGGCTGGCACGGCGACAACATGCTGGAGCCCTCACCCAACGTGAGTGCCTGGCGGGGTCGGCCAGGGGCCGGGGCAGGGGTCGGGGAGTGGCAGGGGCTGCCAGGCGGGCTGGACGCCCTTTCCCAGGGTCAGCCCTGAGTGGCCCAGGGCTGGGCCAGGGCAGGGAACAAGCACGCTGAGAGGAGTCAGGGCCCTGGGGCCCCTGAGTGTCCAGTGTCCCTTCCCTGTTGGGCACTGGGTACCAGCCCCTGGGGAGCCAGAGCCTCAGGGGCCCCTTCTCTGGTCTGAGCTGCTCTCCCTGTTTGATGCCTGCAGGGTGGGGCCTGCCGCCCTGGCCCTGTGCTCCTTCCACAGGGGCCCTGCCCTCTGCCCCAGTCCATTGTCACAGCCCTGGACTCTTCGAGCAGGGGCAGTGGACTGTCCCCCAGGGTCCAGGAGCAGGATTGGGCTCTGGGGCACGCCTGCTTTCCTGGTCTAGCTGGGAGGTCCGAAGCCACCCGGGGTCCCTGCCCCCTCGTGGCTGTCCACTGGTGAGTCAGGAAACTCGGGGTTTCCTGGGTCCCAGGGGTTCAGAGATGGTGGAGGCGATGAGAGGAGCCCCGGGTTGTCTGCATTTTGTGGACCCTGAGACCTCGTACTCAGGACTTCATCAGGCCAGCAGTCACCCTGGCTCTGAAGGGCAGCACTCAGCTCCGGTCAGTGCTGCAGCTGCCTAAGCTGGGGGATGCAGGGCCCTTGGGAGGGAAGGAGGGGTACATACAAGCAGCACCTGGGATCCACAGTCCTGGGGTCTCAGGGAGGGGCTGAGGCCAGCTGGGAGGAGGGAGAGGGAGGCTTCCCACTCCCAGCCCAGCCCTCCTTCCTCCGGCTCAGCCCGGCTGAGGGCTGTTTACCTCCTGGATCTGGGCTGCCTCTTGGGATCTGATGGGTGAGCAGACTCCATCGCTCTGCCCAGTGGGGAGGGGGCTGGGGCATCAGGGCCATGGCCCCTGCATTCCCATCAGCCCGACTTGCTGGACGGCAGGGCCCCGACTTGCCGGGACTCCCGCTTGACCTTGGGGTCTTGGGGTCTCGGCCTGGGCTGTGAAGACAAAGGTAGGAGGGCGCAGGGGTGACCCTGGGGCACAGCTGCCCAGGTGGGCCGGCTGAGCCGCGGGAAGGGCACCGGGTCTGCTTTTGGGAGGAGCCCTGGTGGTGGGGGGCCGCTGAGCTTGGAGACGTGCGGAATGGGGGTGCGGCCTGACCTCCAAGGGCTGGTCTCTGTCTGCCCCAGCCCGGCCATCGGCCACTCTGGCCCCTCCTGCTCCGGTTGCTCCCCCTGCCCAGGGACCCGCTGGCTGGCAGGGGCAGCTGGGGGTGTGCAGGGAGGAGGGGCTGGGCTGGGGGAGCTCCCTGTGTGGATTCACAAGCATTGGCGTGTCCTCCTTTTCCTGGCCCCGGGAGGCTTTGCTTCTTTTGGTCGTCCGTGCTCTCCTGAGACGGTGACTCCTTCTCCAGGTCCCTGATGCTGCAAATGTGAGCAGGGCTGGAAGGGGGCTGGGGGAATTGAGTCATCCAGCATCTCACATGGGCGTGGCGCAAGGCAGCTAGGCATTAGGCGGGGGGCGGGGGGGCTGTACGCCCTCCCCCACTCAGGGCCAGACCCCCTTCAGTTGGGGGCCCCCATCAGGCTGGGGTCCTGACCTGAGAGTGGTACCTGGAGATCCCCGGGAGGCCACGGCCGGGGGCTCCCCTCGCCCAGGGTCGGTGGCCTGGGCTGTGGGCAGGCGAAGGTGGTCTGCATCTCTACACCCAGGACCCACCCTCCTCCTGCCCAGATGCCGTGGTTCAAGGGCTGGAAAGTGGAGCGCAAGGAAGGGAATGCCAGTGGTGTGTCCCTGCTCGAAGCCCTGGACACCATACTGCCCCCCACGCGCCCCACCGACAAGCCCCTGCGCCTGCCGCTGCAGGACGTGTACAAGATTGGCGGTGAGTGGAGTCCCCTGCACTTGCTGCCCCACAGCTGGCGCCACCCCCGTACATCTCCCACAGCTCTGCCCCTTGGACTTCTCTCCTGGACGATGAGGGGCTCCAGAGTCTGGTTTCTCTCCACCTTTTCTAACATGCTGCATGCTTCCTGGGGCCCAATACAACAGCCACCCACCCACCCGTCCATCCGTCTGTCCATCCACTGTCCATCCATCCATCTGCTCAGCATTTACTAGGGCCTCTGTCCCTCCAAGTAAGAGCTCAGTCCTGTGCTAGGAGCTGGTGGCACCCCCCCACCCCCCACCACTGGGCGCTCCCAGTCCCCCTTCAGGAATGAGAAATGCTCTTCATGAGATGAAATGAAAGCTGTCGACACGTGTGAGAGGCATGCGGAGGGGACCTCTTAGCCGGAGATGGGGGCTGTGGCAGGGAAGATGTGGACAGCCTTGATTGAGCCACAGTGCCCTCATCACCAGCCGGGCGGTGGGTGGACTGGAGAGAGAGGCTCCCCGCCTTGGAGTAGACAGGATACCCCCTTAGCAGCCACATTGTGAGCAGATCCACGAGAAGTGCTGGCGGCACAATGTCCCTTCAGTGACAGTGCCCAAAACAGGCAGCTTTGGAGATGGGCCTAGAGACCCCTTTGTGGGCAGGGTTAGCCAGGTCCCATGGCAAACAGTTCCAGGGCTCGCAGGTGGACTGGCCACGATTGCTCTGAAGCAGCCAGCTCAGGACCATGAGGGGGTCCCCGTGGAGAGGAGGGGTCCTCACAGTGCCCCCTCTTCAGGGACAGTGCTGCCTGGGGACAGGTTGGGGGTCCCAGGGCAGACGGTGCATCTCGCTGCCCCTCCTGCCCTCTCCGTGCCCCTTCCCTTCTCCACCTGCCCGTCTTCTGCCCAGTCTCCTTTGCCTGCACCTGTGCCGGGAGCCCTCCCTCCCTTCCTGCACAGGGCCATGCCCCTGCCTTCCCCCCAACGTCCTGCCACCCCTCACGCCCTCCCTTCGGCCCAGGCATCGGCACGGTGCCGGTGGGCCGCGTGGAGACAGGCATCCTGCGGCCCAGCATGGTGGTGACGTTCGCGCCCGTGAACATCACGACGGAGGTGAAGTCGGTGGAGATGCACCACGAGGCGCTGAGCGAGGCCCTGCCCGGCGACAACGTTGGCTTCAACGTGAAGAACGTGTCGGTCAAGGACATCCGCCGAGGCAACGTGTGTGGGGACAGCAAGTCCGACCCGCCGCAGGAGGCCGCGCAGTTCACCTCCCAGGTTGGCCCCGCCCAGGGGCCCTTGACTTTACTCAGCCTGGCCTTGGGGGTCTCAGCCCCTTTTGTGGGTGAAGATACGGGTCCGAGGGGGACGAGGTCGTGCTCAGGTCCCACAGGAAGGGGAGAGTGCCCCCGGGCTGGCATAAGTGTGACCTCCAGCCTTTGAGGCCCAACTTTTTGCAGGAAAAATGCTTTTATGAATGTTCTGAGACCCTTCTGTGAGACTCTTATTCTCTGCACTTTTCACTGACCACCTTTTCATGTCCCTGATTTTTAAAATGAGCATTATTGAGATATCTTTGGGATGCACCAGTTGAGGCCCTACTTTGTCACCCCCCGGCTTGGTCCTGGTCAGGGCTGACAGTAGAAGCGGTGCCTCCCGTCCTTTGGAACTACTTGTCAGTTGTTTATCTCTTGGTTTGCCAAATGCTTAATGAGGCTCTCGGGGCCAAGGCCCCAGGAGTCCCTGTACGTGAGCTTCCTCTGCAGTCAGCACCTGGGCCCCGGGAGGTGGTGCTTGGGCTGCCTGACCTCCATGTGCGCCCTCAGGTCATCATCCTGAACCACCCGGGGCAGATCAGCGCCGGCTACTCGCCGGTCATCGACTGCCACACGGCACATATTGCCTGCAAGTTTGCCGAGCTGAAGGAGAAGATCGACCGGCGTTCTGGCAAGAAGCTGGAGGACAACCCCAAGTCCCTGAAGTCGGGTGACGCGGCGATTGTGGAAATGGTCCCAGGAAAGCCCATGTGTGTGGAGAGCTTCTCCCAGTACCCGCCTCTCGGTGAGTGGGCCCTGGGGGCCAGCGGCTGGTCCCGGTGAGGGTGGAGGGCTGCAGATGGTGGCAGGGAGGTCCTTTCCAAAGGCTCCGAGCTTAGCATGAGCCCCACGGTGCCATCTCGAGGGCAGGTGGCCATGTGGGGCAGGGCTGGGCCAGTCCCGTTTGCAGGTGAAGGCCCCACGAGTGACTTGCCCTAGGCCCACAGCTAGTCCAGTGGCAGAATTAGGGCGGACCACCTGACTCGAGCCGGTCCACCCGACGTGGAAACCCGCAAGCCCTATCGGCGGCCGGCCTTACCTAAGGTTGCTCGGCCGAGGCCAGCGGCCATCCTACAAGCTCAAAGGGCGAACCCGCTCCAGGCGTGTTCCCAGGACTTTTTCATATATGGCACCATTTAGCCCTCCCATGGCGCCTTGCGGCGAGTCCTGTGTGCTAATCATTCCCGCCACACAAGGAGCCGAGAGCCTGCAGAAATTAGGTGCCCCTCGCCGTGCCCCTGGGGACAGGAGCAGCGCGCACACGAGCCTCCGCGGCCTCGGGGTCGGGTGGCGGCGCGCTGGGTCCCGCGGGCCGGGGAGGATGCTGCGTGCGCGGAGTGCGCCTGCGCGCTGCATCCCGGCGGCGAGGCGCGGTCCCCAGCCCCCTCTCGCCGCCCCTCCCCGCAGGCCGCTTCGCCGTGCGCGACATGCGGCAGACGGTGGCCGTGGGCGTCATCAAGAACGTGGAGAAGAAGAGCGGCGGGGCCGGCAAGGTCACCAAGTCGGCGCAGAAGGCGCAGAAGGCGGGCAAGTGAAGCGCGGGCGCCCGCGGCGCGGCCCTCCCCGGCGGCGCCGCGCCCCGGCCCCGCCCCCGGCCCCGCCCCCGGCCCCCGCGCGGCCCCGCCCTCCGCCAGGCGCATGTCTGCACCTCCGCATGCCAGAGGCCCCCCGTCAGCGACTGGATGCTCGCCATCAAGGTCCAGTGGAAGTTCTTCAAGAGGAAAAGCGCCCCCCGCCGTCCCGAGGCTTCCGCGCCCCGCGCCCGTGGCGCTCAGAGTCCATTTTACCAATAAACTGAGCGGCCCCCGAGCTCGCGTGAGCCTGCTGTCGATGGGGCGGGCCCGCCCTGCGGGGAGGGGGGCTCGCCGCGGGCTCGGGCCACCCCTTCCACCCCCAGTGCGTGCGCCCTGCTGGGGAACCTGGGCAAGTGCTCTTCCGGCCCCAGGACCCCGTATGCCTACCCCGGGCGTGGACTGCCGTGGGGTGGTTATGGAGACCCCACGGGGGGGCTCAGAGCAAAGAACAAGGGCAATGAATGTTTTGGGGTTCAGAGCCCCTGGGGAGCAGGGGACCCTTCTGCCACCAGGGAGTGTCTGCGCCTTATCAGGTCCTGCCCGTGTTCCAGTCCCACCTCCTTCCCCTGCCCCTGGAAGCCCCCACCCAGTGCTGGCTGGAGTATGTTCCCCTGTGGCTGGGGCCACAGCCAAATCCTCATCCTGCCCCCAGGGCCCCAAGCGTGCCGAGCAGGCTGTGCAGAAACTCCAGCCCTAGGAGCTGCTGGGCAGCCACTCAGTGGGGCTGGAGGCCTTGGGCAAGGCTCCATCCCAGGACACGCCCCCATCCATCCCTGCCCTGAGCACAGGGCTGCCTGCAGCCCCCCTAGGCCAGGCCCAGGAAGGGGCTCACTCCCTCCAGGGCAAATGTGTAGGCCCCACTCAGTGCCCTTCTCTCAGTGATACTGGACATTGGAGCGTCTGGGGCTGCCCAGATGGAGCACCACTGACGGATGGCTTAAACCGCAGATATTTTTTTAGGAGGTACTGGGGACTGAACCTGGGACCTCATACAGGCGAAGCAGGCACTCAACCACTGAGCTATCCCTGCTCCCCTAAAGCCGGAGAGGTTTATTCTCTCAGTCCCGAGGCCACGGAAACCAAGGGCTGGGCAGGCCGCACTCCTTCCTCCCCGTGCTTCTGGCTTCTGCCTCCGCAGTCCCACAGCCTCCCCTTCTGTGCAGTCAGAGCCCCTGGCCCCTCCTAAGGACCCTTGGGAAGGCCGAGCAGTCCACCAGGTGGTCCAGGACGGTGCCCCCAGCTGAAGACCTTTACCGAACCCCACCTCAGACAGAAGGTGGGGTTATATCTGCTATTGGGCATATGAGGTTACAGTCCAGGCTCCAGGCACAGGGTCCTGATGCTCCAGGGGCGGTCCAGCCCCTCCGCCAGTGAGGATGGAAGCCGTGCAGCCAGGGGGCCGACGCCCCAAACCCCGAGTGTGGGTGGGCCCTTGGAACCCGCACAGAGGGTGTGTCAGAGCCAGGAGGAAGACCCTGAGGCGGCTGGCGGTTTGGGGGCTCCCCTCCCTCAGGGCTGTGCTGAGGGTCCCGATCCAAAGGGGCAGGGCTTCGGTGGGCTTTCAGGGTAGGGTGGCCAGGCTAACAAAAACGCCGGTCGTGCAGTTAAATTTGAATGTCAGAGAAACAGTAGATGCGTTTTTAGTGGAAGCATGTGCCACGCAGTGTTTGGGACACACTTGCACTGAAAAGGTCTTTATTGTTCCTTGGATATTCAGGTTTGACTGGCCGTACTGTCTGCCACCTGGCAGCCCTACAAAGCCAGGTCCTGCCTGGGCCGCTCTGGCTCCTGGTTAGTGGCTGGAGTTCCCTAGAGGCCCTGCAGAGCCCGTCCACCCCAGGAAGTTCTTACACGCTTGGCCCAGTTAGAACTGGGATCAAACTGGAAATGCGTGTCAGCCTGAGCCGGGGGCAGGAGTGGAAGTCAGCCCCTGGCTGCAGCTGAAGGCAGCCCCTGGTCCTCCTGGCCCCCAGGCTGCTGCCAGCTCTGGCCCCCTCTGGCCACCCAGGCACCGTGGCGGGGTGAGGTCAGCCCACTGCCCAGTCCTGTCCACCAGTGGTCCGTGTTCTGAGGCCCACCTCCAAGGTGGGTGCGTTTCTGGGTAGCGGGTGGGCTCAGGTCCTGCCCTGCAGGAGGAGAACACCCCATTCCCATGGGCCAGAGGCTTGGCCCCGGGGCAGGGAGTGCGGTGGCCCCTGAGGTGTGGGGGTGATCAGGGCAGGTCCAGGAAGATGCCCCATGGACTGGCTCCTGCTGTGCCCTGGTGTCCAGTGCAGGGTGGAGTCGGGGGAGGAGATCTGGGGCCAAGTCCCGGCAGGACGCTGGCTCCCGGGATCTGTGGGTGGAGCCGCGGGAGCGTCAGCCAAGAGCACGTGCTGACTGCAGAAGAGTGCTCCCCTGTGCCCAACTGGGGGCAGGGGAGGGGGCTTGGCTGCAGCCCCAGGTCTCAGGGAGGGAAGGTGGGAGCTGACCACAGCTCCAGTCTGAGATGAGGGGGAGGGGTGGGGGGGGCCTGGGCACGGCCCTGGGTGGCTTCTTTACTGCCCCCCAGCAGTGGTGCACAAGGCTTTTGGTCTCACGACCCCATACAGTGTTAAAAGGTCATCGAGGTCAAGGCTCTCCATACTTAGTATACTAGAGGCTAAAACAGAAATATTTAAAACACGAGTACTCCGGCAGCGGTGGCAACCGAGTGGTCACTTGGCAGTCGTCTGGGAAACTCCACTGCACAGTGAGAACGGCAGTGACCGCGGCACCTTCTCAGCATTACGGTGGAGACAGTTTTGACCTCGAGGGCCTTCTGGAAGGTTCTTGGGGACTACGGGGTGCCAGGACCACACTTTGAGAACCAGTGCTCTGGGCCAGAAGGGGGTGCTACTCTGGAGCACCACGGCCGAGCGAGGGGCCAGGTGCCTGCCCCACAGGTGGTGAGATGCCAGGGCTCGGACGCTTCATCTGCCGCCGCCCAGCTTCCCGGGGCCGCGCATCAGGGGCCTGCAATAGATGAGACGAAGTGCAGAAACCCGGCGCGTGGAGGGGCCTGGCGCCGCCTTTGGCCCAGAGACAGGACCCTCACGCTGAGGGCAGGGCCCAGGTGAGCTCGCACCTGGCCGGGAGGCCTGAGCTGCGGGGGGCCAGGGAGGACCCCCAAAACAGCCTCGTGGGGGCAGTGGGAACAGCCCTCTCTGGGCGGCGTCAGCGGGGCTGGGGGATTTACCTGGTGCCTGTGGTCACCAGCACAGGCTGTGCCTTGTGACTGCCTGCGAGTGTGACTCGGCCTTGTGGACTGTGTGCTGTGGGTTGGGGTGAGGGGAGAATGCAGCCGAGTGTCCTGGAGCCCTTGGGAGCCAGGGCAGTGCGTGGGTGTCCCTGTCGTGATTGTGCACATGCACACATGCGTGTACTAGGCGTGTGGGGTCACGAACGCACACGTGTGCACTATGCGTGCATACAGGTGTCATGAATGTGCGCATGGTGAGAACATGCATGTGTGTGTGCAGGTGCGTGTGTGCATTGTGTATGTGTGCAGCACATGTACATGTGTGCATGTTCATTTGTGTGCATATGCACACACGTGTGTACTTGTGACTGCATACGTGTGTGCACATGCCTGTGTGTGTCTTGGCCCCAAAAGCGGCCAGGGCATCGGGGCTGGAGGCTGCCCCACTGTGGGCCTGGCCATGAGCAGCCTATGGGGCTGACACTGGGGGAGGCGGTGGTGCTGGAATCTGGCTCCTGCTGCCCCGCCTCGGGGTTGGCTGGGAGGAGGTGACGCCAGGGTGGCAGTGACACCGAACGCGTGGCTGAGAACAGCCCGGGCAAAGGCCTGGCAGCCCGGAGGGGATGGCTAGTGCACGGCCGCCGGGCATGGAGGTCGGCGCAGCCCCACCTAGGCAGGGTCCCGGGCGGACCCACAAGCCGAGTTGGGGGCCACCGAGGCAGGGGCGGGGGAGATGCTGGGACCGGGGAGGGGGTTGGCGAGAGGCCCAGGCCCGACTTGTACCTGGGAGGGAGGCCTTGGCCTGGCTGGAGCCACGAGAGGGTTCTCGCGCCCCTGCCATGGCGAGAAGCTGCAGGTGTCACAGAGGGGACGCCTGCACCCCTCCTTCCACTGGTGGCTCTCAGGACTTGCCGGGGAGTGCCTTTGGCATGGGGCGGGGGAGGGAGGGCAGTGCCCCAAGCTGGCACGGCGGGAGGTGGCATGGGGCCGCTCTCTCTGGGGCCGGGGCTTCCCGGAGCTGCTTGGCCGTGTGGCTGCCAGGCCTCCGTTGGCCGCTGGGGCGGGTGGGGAGCCTGCGCCAGCAGGGGGTGGCGGGGGGGCTGGTAACAGGGCCCTGGTGACAGGGCCTCTGCCGTAGCTTGAAGCGGGGACCCCGTCGGGCCAGCTGGGACTGTCTGGGGAGGGGGCGATGCCGGCCTGCTTGGGGAGCCCAGAACAGGGCGCGGTGGTAGGGGGCCAGCAGAGGAGGACGCTGTCCACAGAGACCCTCCCAGGATGCCCAAAGGCCTCTGGTGGAAGGCGGCACGGCAGGTGGGGAGGCCTGGCGGAGGGTGACAGGGATGGAGCCGCCGGCGCCCTGCCAGGCCTTCCCGGGGCCGCCGGGGTGGGCACGGAGCGGTGCCCGTGTCCCTGCACGGGGGTCGTGAAAGACACTCTCGTCTCTTCGTCTCTGACAAAGAACGTCAGGATGGAGCTGTTCAGATGGGCAGCTCGGCGGGGGCACGGGGCTTGGGGCCTGCCCGCCCCCTTCCTGCCCTGGCCGATTCCCGTCCCCACCCGAGGTCTCCAGCTCGAGGGCGGGACAGGCTGCCCTGGAGAGGATGCGAGCCGCTGGTTTCTACTTTAACGCTGAGTCCCGGGATCCTTCCGAGGGCTTCACAACCCAGTTGTCCACGAATCCTGTGCCGTATTTAGGATCCCCATTTCAGTGGTACAGAAACTGAGGTACAGAGAGATTCAGCGTATCAATTAAGCTGATAAACTGTGAGCTCTAAAGGCGAGTTCTATTGTTCTGTGATGATGCAAACATTGTTTTTCATCAAGACAGAGAATATCAACGTGGAAAGCCTACACTGCATTGTCCACCCACCGCTGACATTGTCCACCCTCGCACAGGGCCTGCCTGCCCAGGGTCCCGTGGGGGCCTGTCCTCCTCCCCAGTGCCCCGCACCCCCTTCCTGCCCCACGAAAATTCTCAGCCCTTGGCCTGGGTATTCTTAGGAGCTGGTTTGTGCTAAGGTGCAAATATACGGAGAGGATCCTGTTAGCCCAAACCAAGGCACTGCAGTCCCTGGTAGGGTGAGCAGCACCCTGGGCTCTGCCCACTAGACGCCAGGAGCACCCGTGCCCCGAGTGTGAAACCAGCAACGTCCCCAGACATCACCAGGTGTCCCAGACCAAGCCCCTGCCCTAAGCGGTCGCTGCAGGGCTGGGGTCAGCACACCCGAGCGGGGGTGGGGGGTGGGGGCAGCCGGAGGGCGGGAGTGGGGCCAGCTAGGCCCCGGCAGGGTCGTGGAAACTGAGGGGCGGGGTGGGCACGGCTGCGTGTGCTCCGAGCTGCTGCCGTTCGGATGCCATGATGCCCGAGCCACGATTCTCGCCACTGTTCAGGTGAGGGACGTGGACTCTGAAAGGTGTCCTGGCCTGTGCAGGTCATGCAGCTGGTCGAGTCCATGTGTCGGCCTCAGGCTATGCTCCACTGCCAGCGACACACGGCACGCAGCCGAGGCGGGTGAAGGCAGCCTGCCCGGGACCACCACAGCGAGGGCTCCGGCTCCTGCCGGGCCACGGGCCCCTGGCGTGCGGATCAGAGAGTCCACCCTTTCCACCCTGCCCCTAATGAGGCAGCTGGCGACCTTGCTCGGGCCTGGGCGGCTCTGTCCAAAGCCTGCTGGACACCTGGCCAAGCTCAGGCGAGCCCGGGCTGGCGGCAAGCAGGCAGCCAGGGCCCAGGGGCCCTGAGCCGGTGTGGGGGTGGGGCGGCTGACCGCTCTGCACGGCCCTCACGGCCACCCTGCCCGCGCCCCTCCTGGGGTCTACCCCAGCGGCCCTGGAGCTGCACCTGCTCCGGCCGGTCATCACGGACAGGCCCTGTGCGGAGGCTTCAAGCAGCATCCCGCCCTGGAACCAAGCAATGGTTTGGTCCTTCGCAAAGGTTTATGAGCACCTACTGTGGGCTGGGGTCTGCAGATACCTCCCCAAGGCCGGGGACCCTCTCGCCGAGCCCACCGAGCAGCAGGGAATGAGCATTAGCTTGGCAAATGGATGAGGAAGATACAGTTTCCGGTGGAGGAGCCAGAGGCGGGAAAGGGGCAGACTCCAGGCCACTGAGGATGCCCTGTGAGTAGTGGGACCAGCCCTCCAGCAGGGGAGCGGTGCACACAGAGGCTTCTTCACCTGCTGGAGGGACACGGGGGCCGAGGTGGGGAGAGGGGCAGGCCCGATCCGTGGCGAGGAGGCCGTGACGAGCAGAGCGTTCGACAGTGTTGGGGTGTGATGGGGTGCACTGTGCTGGAGAGACGGGGGCCCCTCTGTTCCTCATATTTATCTGCCACAGAATGGACACAATTGTCACGGATTCTCCACTTGCCCCTGGAAGCTGGCCAGCAGACTGCCTGGAGACGTGGGACCCCCACAGGCTGAGCACTGAGCGGCGGTTCCCTGGGGTCTCAGAATCCAGACGGTTTTCTGCCCTTTCTGGACGCCCCCTCCCTCTGCTGGCCATCACAGGCGACGCCGGATGCTCCGTCAAGCTGTTACTGGCAGTCGGGAAGCACAAGTCAACTCACGCGTGCACTCAGCTGGTTTGCCGGAGGCTGGGGAAGCTTGTCGAGAGCCGTGGTCTGTTTTAGAAGCTATAAATTAAATTTGTATTGACTTTGGTGTGAGATGTTTAAAAAACCCCAGTGCCTTCATGTTTTAACCCTTCTCTGCCCTGCTCCGGATGAGCAGGAGGAGCTGGCCATCGTGCCGCGTCAGAATGGACGATTCCTTTGGGGGTGGGGCTGGAACGTTCAGTGTGGATGCACATTTCCTGTTGTCCAAATTATAGGATTAAAAACCAACTGCGACCCAGGTCAAATAACTGAGAGCCTGACTCTTCTCATCTCCCCAAATTAAGTCTTGTTTCTCTGCCAGTGGGGTGCTTTCTTCTGGGCCTCAGTGGGACCATCTGTCTTTCTGGAGGCACCAGGATTAAAAGGAACTCTTTTAAATTGCTTCCTTTTGTATTTGGAGGAGACAGGATGGCAGGGAATGGAAAACACCGCTTTCCTGTGTCTGATTCCCCATGTCACGTGAGCCATTGTCCACAGCGGTTACTGACCCACGAGTGTGGCTGGAATCCTGAGCGTCGCCACCATCTATGCCGTAACCTGGGGCCAGGCTGCCCCCACCCCACCCCTGCATCCTTGCTGCCGGTCCAGGCTGGGCCCGCTGCTGGAGCCCCCCCCAACAAGGAGGGGCACAGCAGGACTGCGTTGGCATTGTTACTCACGCCTCGGGCGCTCAGCCCTCCCCTTGGCTCTGGCCACACTGTCTCAGGACCCGCAGACCTCATTTCCACTGGAGGGAGAGCAAAGTGGGTTCCAGAAAATGCTGAGCCTGCCTCCGACCCGCGCCCTCGGGAGGGCTGCCAGGCAGAACCATCCAGGGCTGCTTCGTCACCGGAAGCTTCCACGTCCATCGACCACCAGCGTGGGCTGCTCCAGGGCAGGTGCCGGAGGCAATGAGGAGAGGCAGGGTGGGCACGAGGTGGATCCCTCGTGGGGAGTCCCCTTTAGGGGAGGGAGTGGTGCCATAGGAACACACGGGCCGGCTTCGGGAGCAGGTGGTGATTCCGGAGAATGCCGAGCTGGCCTTGGGGGGGCACTAGCCCACGCCAGTTCTTTCGGCTTAGTGTTACTTTCTCTGGTCGTGTGTTGCAAACGAAGACGTGGAGGGAGGTGGAGGAGCCCGTGAGGCTGCCCGGAGGAGCGGGCAGCGGCAGCCCACAGACTCGGAAGGCTGCCGGGGAGAGCGGATGGTGCGTGGGGGCTGAAGGGCAGTGGCCAGCAGTGGCCAGCGCCTCCTGGGCACAGCCCGCGCCCCAGCCTGCCTCCACGTGGGGTAGACCTCTTTGTGCATCTGGAGTTTTCCGCCCTGCTCTGCATCCTGCAGATGCAGTCTTGGCAAAGAGGACTTTACCCTGAAAGCTTTTCCCATCTCTTTTTGAATAAATGGAATCTCTGTCACTTACGTGAAATTCACCCTAATGGGGCATTTTCATGACCCACGGGCCTGGGTACAGAGAGTGTTGTCCAGACTCTGATGACCCACAGTCCATGGGCATGCGAGGAGCCGGCTTACTGGAAGGACACCCCGGTTGGAGGATGCAGGACCTGCTCTGAGAACTCCGAGGGACGCGGCGAGCCCACCACTGCTGACACCATTTGCCGACAAGAGAGCCAGTGCTTAGAGCGCCAAGTGCCCCTGCACCCCGCGGCTGCACCTCAGCTCCCGCGGGAGGTTTGTGAGGCCAGCCGAGGATGCCCCAAGGCCTGGAGGACTTGTCCCCCTGCTTTCTAAAGAGCCGGCTGGACAGGTTTGTCTCCCCCCAGTGGCCTTGAACACCAAAGACCCGAGAGAGCCTTGGACTTGGCTTTCATTTCAGTGCTCACCCAGCTGCTAAGAGGATGCAGGGAGTGGCTTTTCCTCCACCCTCCATGAGCCACCCCAACAGTGGGGCCCCCCTTGCCTGACGTCAAACACGGACCAAGAGCTCCCCAGGAGAGACTGTGCCCACCCAGGAAATGCCAGGCAGCCTGGGAGTCCGGGGCATCGTAGCCCGGCAGGTGGGCGTGTTTGATTGGCCGTCGTCCTGGCCCCAGTCCTCGAGGCGTGGAGGCAGGCCTGGAGCAGGGGCACCCGGGGCCCCAGGAGCAGAGCTGGGCCGAGCTGCTGCGTCCTGGGGTGGGCTGCAGGGAGCCCCGTGTGGGCCTTCCCTCCCCCTTCCCCCAGCTGACCACCTGGCTGCTGCTCCCACCCCCTGGGCTTGGGGTTGGCACAGTAGGTCCAGCAAGAGTGTATGCAATCCTGGAAAATTGCAGCTGTTTTGGAAAAACCGCATTTAATGCTGGCAACAAGAGCTAATGAATGGGCTCCGGGCAGAGAGGCAGAGGGTCAGGGGTGTAGCCTCTGGGACATTTGTGTGCACACGTTTGTATGTGTATACAGGCGTGTGTGTTCAAAGGTGTGTGTGTGTCTGTATGGCATGTACACATGCTCACACCAACTGCAGTCTGCTCACCAACCTTTCACCAACCTTCCAGGTGCCTTGCAGATTAGAACTGTGCCTAATCTGTGTATCAGCCATTATATTTCCATCCTCATTTAAGAAAGGCTTTGGAAACCAAAGGGCACACAGGAGACCTGTGCCAGGTCAGCGCAGCTTCGTGAGCGAGTTACCTGTGGGAACAGCCCCAGCTCCTCAACACCAAGGGCAGCCGTGGCCCACCCCAGGCGCTGGAAGGCTCCAGGAGGGGTGGGCTGGTGAGGAGCGGCCCCACCCTGCTCAGAGCATCTGTGCACAGCCCCATGGTCCTGAGGTCCCAGACAGGGGCCCCTCCCAGCACACCCAGCTCTGGCAGGCAGAGGGTGGTCACCTCCCCCCGGCCTCCCTGCCTAGGCCTCATCAGGGAGCCCATCCTCCACCCCCTGCCCCTGCCCCAGGCCCCTGGGGGTCTGCAGGACAAGCCCAGGCCTCTCAGGCCTCAACCCCAGGGCCCTTACCTCCCCAGGAGCACCTGACTTTCCAGGGCCTTCTCCCAGGCCCAGCTCCAGCTGCCCTTCTCCGAAGCCTCCCCAGGCGCCTACCTGCACACCCCAGAGCCCTGGTCTAGGGGCTCCCACAGCCTGCTCCACCCAGCGCCACGGGCAGGGGTGCTGGCAGCCGGGCCTCGAGGGAGAGCTCTCCAAAAGTCGCCGGGAAGGCTCTCGGCCAGGCCCTGGCACGGCTTTGGAGTGCCGGCGAGACCTAGGGACCGGTCCTAGGGGCCGCTCGCCCGGCGCTGCCCGGGGGCCGCACTCCCTCGTCAGCGGGGGAGGGGTCGGCCTGGGCGGGCCCTGGCGCCTCGCCCCGCGCGCCCGCCCCTCCCTTTCTCTCGCTCCCCTCCCTCCCGCCCGGCGTCGCGGGGGTTAACGGGGGGCGGGCCGAGGCAGCGGGCGGAGCCGGCGTGGGCCAGGCGCCCAGGAGCGCGCGGAGCGAGGTGGCCGCAGCGTCCCCGGGTCCGGGCGCGGGCAGGAGCGCGGAGCCGCCGCCGCCCGCCTGGGCCATGCCGCTCCGGCGCGGGGCGCCTGGGCTCCCGGCCGCGCCGCCCCCCGCGCGCCGCCCCCTCTGAGCCCGCGCCCCCGCGCCCGCCGGCACCATGGTGCAGAAGTCGCGCAACGGCGGCGTGTACCCGGGCCCGGGCGCGGAGAAGAAGCTCAAGGTGGGCTTCGTGGGCTTGGACCCCGGCGCCGCCGACTCCACCCGGGACGGCGCGCTGCTCATCGCGGGCTCCGAGGCCCCCAAGCGCGGCAGCATCTTGAGCAAGCCGCGCGCGGGCAGCGCCGGCGCCGGGAAGCCCCCCAAGCGCAACGCCTTCTACCGCAAGCTGCAGAATTTCCTCTACAACGTGCTGGAGCGGCCGCGAGGCTGGGCCTTCATCTACCACGCCTACGTGTGAGTGGGCCGCCCGCGGGGCGGGGGGCGGCGGGGGGCGGCTGCCGCGCGCGCCGCGGTCCCGGGCTCCCCGGCCCCTGACTCCCTGGGATCCGCTGGCCGTGCGGGGCAGCTGCGGTACGTTGTGGGTACCCTGTGTGTGAGTGCGCATGTGCCGCCCCGTGGTTCTGGGATCCGGGCGAGGGGCTGCATCTCCTAGTTACAGCGGTGGGCGGCATCGGGCAGTGATTCCCCAGCATCTGGTCAGATCGGCTGTGCCCGGCGAGCTCAGAGATCACGGACTGCTCAGCCTGGGATGGGGGCGCCTGCCCCTTGCCCGCGTGCGGCCTGCTTTGGGTGGCCTCAGCTCCTCCTCGCAGGCCTGGGGAGATGAGCAGCGCCCCAGCCCCCTCCTCATGCGGAGAGGCCCCTCCCCAGTCCCCATTCTGCCGAACAAAGGCCCGACTGGAGGGGGCCGTGGCTCCGCCTGCGGGTGGGTCTGGACTCCCGGGGACCCTGGCTGCAGAGGGCTGCCCCCCACCCCCAGCCTCTCCCTCTCCATCTGGGGTGAGCTTCTGCGTGGCGGAAATGGGGGAGGGGTCCTGACCTCCCCCCTCCCCCGCAGGCTGGGGGTAGCAGACTGTTCTGGCCCTGGGTGCCTGCACCTGTCCCTGGCCTTTCTCTGCAGGCTGCCAGCTGGAGGGCAGGTGTGTGGGCGGCGCCCCGGCACCTCTGCCGAGCCCAGTCCCCAGTGGAGGGCGTCCTGGGGCCTGGAGCTGGCAGCCCTGGCCGGGGGTCGGGAAGCCCTGCCCCTCCTTGCACTTGCGCGTCTCTGTGCAGCCTGTGGGCGCGCGGGCGCCCGCCGCTGCCATCCTGGCCAGACCACGGAGACGGGGAGAGCGTGGGACCCGGCCATTTTGTGTGAAAGAGGCATTTTGGGATGGGAGTGAGCCCGCGGGAGGTGCCGTGTGCGCGCGTGTGCGCTCTGCACGGGCCCACGTCACGTGCTGTGACGGGGGAGGGTTTCGGGGCTTGGGGAGACCCTGGGAGCGAAGTGCCGGCCGGGAGGGCCTCCTGGCTCGTGGCCCCTGCGGCAGGGTCTCCTGGCAGGGCTGTGCTTTGGCCCCCGCCCCCTCCCTCCCCGCCTTGAGTCTGGCTCTGCCCTGCTTCGGCCGCCGCTCCTCAATCCTCTGGAAAAGTCCTGCGTTTCATCACAAACGGCTGCTCCTTGGCGGCCCTCCCCCCCGCCTGTCCACCCAGGGCTCCCGTCTGGTCCCCCCCAGGGGGGACTTCCAGGACGGGTGTCGGGGAGACAGAGCTCGTCCCACTCTGCCCGCGCCCCCGTCTGCGTCTGACTGGCGCTGCCCCGAGGTGGCTCTGCTTTGGTCCCAGCCTGGCCCGGACGTCCCCAGCGGTCAGCATCGCCTGGGAGTCCCCAGCTCGGGGTCCTCCCTTGCCCAGGCCGAGTGCTGCCAGTTTCCTCCTTCTCTGGCCATTCCCGAGGGTGTGGGAAGCTGGGGTAGGGGTGGGAGGGGCCTGCGTGGGCCCCACCTCCCGTATCCTGGAGCCAGGGCTCCTTCCAGCTTAGGGCTTCCAGCCTCTGGGGGCTTTAGGGCGACCCCCGTGGCAGCCCCGCCCCTCGGCCTGCTTTCAGGCCCCTCTGCGCTCCTTTCCCCTGGGCATGGGGTTTTCCTTGAGCTCCCCCCCTTCGCCCCAGCCTCAGTGGTCGCTCAGACTTGGGACGGGGTGGGCTGCTTCCTGGGCTGGCTGGGGCTCACGCTCCTCATGCCGCCCCCGGGAGAGGGTGCTTCCCACCTGACCCCTGACCCTCTGGCTCAGGCCCTCTCGCCGTCAGCCCGGGGAGCCCTCTCCTGCCCCAAGCTGGCCCTTGGCCCCAGCAGCCCAGGGTGCGGCTCAGGGTGCGGCTGGCCTTGCACCTCTCGCTTGCCCAGCGGCACTGGCCGTGTTTGCCCATTATTCAGGACTGACAAGTTCACAGCCTCTCCTCCCTGCTGGGGACCCTGGAGGACCCCTCCTGCCCTGGGACGGGGCTTGGCTCCCCTCCACCAAAGCCTGACCTGGCTTCTGGAAGTCTCTCTGGGTGCCACGCTGGGACCCCCTGCCCCTGCCCTGCTGATCCCCTGGAGCTCATGGGGTGTCCACCCAGGCCTCCTGCCAGAGCCCCTCTGCAGAAGCGCCTTTCTCCCCAGATGCGCTTGTGGTGTGTGGGCTTTTCCGGAAGCACTTCTGGAGATGTGGAGCCTTCCTGAGTGGGGTGGGAACCGAGACTTGCTGTCAGCAGAATCCCAGCTCAGCCCCGGCCCCCCAGCCCTGCTCGCTCGGGCCGGGCTGCCCCTGGCTCTGCTGCAGGCCCTCTTCCTCTGCTCACAGCTGGCTTCAGGGGACCCTGGGCAGGCCTCCAGTTGGGGTGGGAGTAGACCGTGGGCAGACCCTCCCCCTTGACTGCTTGCCCAGACTTGGTGCATGTGTGGGCTGGATCCAGCAGCCCAGGGCGGCCCCCGGTGGGTGCTGCGTGTGGGACGGGTCCCCTCCCACCACTGTTACTGGGAACCTCAGTGGGCTGGGGGCTCTAGGCAGGTGGGGAGGGGGCGGGGCCTGGCTGCAGGCTTGCCTATTTCAGCACCTCTCCCCAGGTTGCCCACCCCTCCCACCCCCCGGGGCAGCACTGGCAGGGGCTCAGAGGGTCTGTGTGTCCCTGTGTCTCTGCCTAAGAGCAGTTTCTGGGGACAGATCTATAGTTTTCACGAGCTTCTCAAAGCCACAGAAGAGGCCTGAAACCACCGTCTCACAGGCTGGGAGCTGGGGCCGCCTGGCCGCACATGCCCAGGACACTCCCTGGGCTGGCGGAGCGCCGTGGGGTGGGGGTGGGGCGCTCAGAGCCGAGGGCCGTGCCAGCCTCTCCCTTCACCGCTGCCCAGCTCGAGCACGGAGGGAAGCGGGCACGTCATTCCATCCGGTGCGTGGACATCTCGGCCTCGGCTTGGGTGTAGGAAGGGAACTGCTCTTCCTAGGTGCCGGCGATGGTGCCCGTCTCCCTCATTTCTTACAGCGGTCCTTGGAGAAACCGAGGCTGAGGGGGCTGAGCGAGTTGCCAACACCGTCCTGCTTGAGCTGGAAATGGGGCCCAGGACACTTGCCCTTTCTAAGGTGCAAAAGCCACTTGGAGTTGCCGGGAGGAAGTTGTGTTTGGAACAGCCTGGATGGAAAGTGTGGTGATGGCTTCGGGAGGCGGGAGGGGCTGGCGCCGGGGCCCGCTTTACCCACTCGGCTTCTTGGCCTCGACCCCCTCCCTGGCGCTCCTCCTGTGCCCTTGGTAGCCCTTGGCGTTTTAGCTGAGTGGCAGGTGGGGGCCTGAGGGTGGGGGCTGCTCAGCCGGGCCCTTACCTCCCATTTCGCAGCAGAGGGGCTGGGGGCTGGGAGGGTCGGGGACTTGCCCGTGTCCCCTCGGGTGTCTGAGCCAGCTGGGGCTCCGCTGCCCACGGCCCTGGAGGACTTGTGGCCCAGCCCTCCATCCTCTGTGCTTCGCTCCGTTCTCAGAGGGGCTGGTCGGGGTGGCCGCCGCTGTCCCCGTGTGCCCGTCCACGCCCTGGACTGGTTGGACTGTTGTCGAGAGGCAGGTGCAGCCCTGGCACAGGAGGAGTGGCCTCTGGTAGGCGTCGCCGGCCGAGTCCTTTCTGTGTCCAAGACTGATCCTTGCCATCTTCCAGGCGGCAGACCTTTCTGCCGTCCTGTGGGGAGAACGTGTACACGTGTACACACCGACTAGGTGGAGAACCTTATGGAAATTTCCCAAAAGGCACAAGCTCCTCGAGGAGTTGTGTGGGCTTATCAAACTCTCTCTGCATCATCAAATAGCCGAAAGTGGATTTACATGATATTCTAATCACTGTGGGGTAAATCACTATAAACAGTCTTGTGTCTGCAAGATAATAGAAAAAACAATAAACAGGTACAAAGCCCACTTCCTGACAATTTCACAGATTAGAGCAGAAGAAATCTCAATTTTATTAGAAATCAGCACGAGGCTTCCCCAGAGCTCAGAGGGAGGCTCAGCTCAGGCCTTGGAGGCCTCGGACGAAGACGCTGCCGTACGTTAGGGAGCTTGGAGCCCCGGATGCCGATGGGCGGGGGGCCCCTGTGCCATTTAGAAAACGCCGTTTTGAAGAAACTGTTAGTTGCCTGGCTGCTCAAGCAGAAACCATGGTTTTGAGGCTAAGAGAAAGCCCAAATCAAAGTGTCATCAAGGTGATGCTTTCCTCCCAAAGACTGGTGCTCCAGGGCTGGCTGCCGCCGCCCTTGGTCCTGGGCGCCTCTGTGCAGGGCATGTGGAGGCCTCTCCCTGCGTCTACCTTCTCTCCTGGGCTCGGCTTCCTGCTTCTGTGGCTTTCTCTCTCGTTGTCTGAGTTTCATTCTCCTGTAACAGGATCAAGACCCTCTCTGGGCCTTAACTGAAGTCACCTGACTTTAGGGTCCTACTGGGCATGGACTCCCACCCATAGGAATGGATTAAGTTGAAGTGCGTGTTTTTCTGGGGCCCGTACAGCTCCAAGCCACCACAGGGACCCGACCACTTTCGAGAACATAGGCTGAGCCCAGTGATGGACAGTGTTTTAAAGTAGTGTTTTTCCCAGTTCGCGTTGGTCAATAAGTTTATCAGCAGATATTTATTAACCTCTGTACTACCTGCTGTCAGGATGCAGCCCGTGTGAGGTCCAGCTATCATGCATATCCAACAAAATATGTCTAGTACATGCCAGTGAGAGCCATGGGCTAGCCTCCACCATAGAAGAAACAGGCTAGCCTGCATCCCTAGGGCTCTGCATTCAGAAGGAACGGGGCTAGCTTCCACCCCTAGGGCTCCACGTTCTGAAGGAATGGGGCTAGCCTCTACCATAGAAGGAATGGGGCTAACCTGCACCCCTAGGGCTCCGTGTTCAGTAGGAACGGGGCCAGCTTGTGAGCCTCCTGGTCTGGAGCCTGGACTCTCGGGCACACCGGCTGGGCCCTGCCTCTTCTGCTGACCATCTCTGCGCCCTGTGCAGTGGGTGGCTGGGGGCAGTACTCTACACAGTGCTTGTCTCATCTCCCTGCTTTGGGGATTAGATGCTCACAGATCATTCTACACAGTTCTGGGTACATGCGAGGGCTCAACAAGCTCGGCAGCTGCCACGGGAGCCTCATTACCATCATCTTGGCTCAGCTGAGTGGGGACGCAGTACTGAGGGAGCCTGGAGGACAAGCAGTGGCCTGCCCTGGGTCGTGCCCCCTCACCCACCTGGTCCCTCATCCGCCTGCCCCCTCACCCG
>JAQZBX010038502.1:0-23388 GCA_029593785.1 Cabassous unicinctus | reverse complement strand
AGATGGGAGAGGGACCAGGTGAACACGGGATTTGTGGGTATGAGGTTGAAAGTGCAGGAGTGGGAATGCTCTTATGGCAATATGACAAGGTAGTGTCACTGGTTTAGGGTGTTGGTTGGGGGGGCATTCAGGATGAGGCACATCTGGAGTAGGCTTCTAGGGAGTGTGTGAGTGTTCATCCTGTCATAATGTGTTGTGTTGGGGAGTGGAGACCCACATGGTGAGTGGGAAGAAGATGGACCCTCATCTTTGGGAGGACCGATTCACCCAGAAACAAACAGGTGGGCGTCTCCTATGAGCAAGGGTGGATCCTAATAGGAGAGGACAATCAACGTGTCAAGACCTCTTGTTGCATGTAACTATGAATCTTGTCATCCAATGAGTCAAGACAGGGGGGTGTCATGTGCCCCAGGGAGATGGGGAGGGAGGAACAGAATAGATCAAACAGGGGGTATTTAGTGGTGAGGGGAAATGTTTTTCATTACCTTACAGTGATGGACACAGGACATGGTAAACATCATCAAAATTTATTAAACTGTACCGTCTAAATTGTAAACTATACTGTAAACCATTGAAACGTTTAGTAGCTATGTTTCACTATCTGTATAACAGTTATAACAATGCTACCATACACATACAAAAAGGTTTTAATATGGGGTGAGGAAAGGGGGAGGAGGTTGGGTACATGAGAGTCTCTAGTATTCTGTGTGTGACTTTGCTGTGACCTAAAACTTCTTTGAAAATTAAATGAAAATTTGGGAGACACTGGGGAGTGAGAGGGGGAAGGTGCCATGGTATAGACTGGACACCCGATAATGCAGTGATAAAAAGAAAAATGTTTAAAAAAATTTTTTTTTTTTCAAATTTTTCTTCTCATTTTTTTGAATATCTCAATACTCTAATTTTATTTTATTTTCAGTGTTTTTCTTAAGTTTCCATGTATTTTATCTCTTACATTTAAACTTAGCATTATTATTGCATTTTTCTATTAATTGTATTTGGCTATTATATGGGCTTCATCTTTAAGGAAGGTTTGGATCACAGAAGGGTTACTACGGGGGCAGGAGAGGATCATTGGTGGGGGATGTCTGGGATGGGGGTTTCATGGGAGTAAGTTCATCTGAACATACATAAAAGATATATAAAATTGTTCAAATGATCAAGGGGTGGGGCATGGTCACAGTAGGTGGAGAAACACTCAATAAATGAGAGAATACTGAATTCCCAGCCTGGAGAGCTCTGCCACATTCTCCAAGGGAGCAGCAACAGTCCCCTGAGTGCAGGGGCAGTGTCTGGCAAAGGAGGATGGTCCACTAATGGGTTCTTGTTATTGATGACTAGCCTTATGAGTCTTTGCTCTTGTAATTGAAACTTAGCCTACTGTTATGGAGTGCCTAAGGGTTGCCACCTGAAAGCATCCTTGTTGCTCAAACATGGCCTCTCTCTAAGCCAAACTCAGCATATGAATGTATTACCTTTCCCCCAGCATGGGATATGACTCCCGGGGATGAGCCTCCCTGGCAACGAGGGATTAATACCAAGTGCCAACTGACAATACAACTGGAACAAGACCTTGAATAAAAGGGGGAAAAGGTAAAGACAAATGAGTTCATATGGCTAAGAGACTTCAAAGAGAGTCGGGAGGTCATCCCAGAGGTAACGCTTACGCACACCTCAGTAGGATCTCATAGAACACCAAAGTGGATATCACCCCACACAGAGGGGCTCCTGAGGGCTCTGGAGACAACCAGGTCATATATAAGGGGGGATAGCTCCAGAGATTGACGCCTTATCAGTGAGCTATACTTTGGAATCTGTGCTCCTGAGAGTGACAGAGTTGGACTCAAATAAGTCCTCCCTGTACATGGTCCATCAGTCCCTTCTATTCAAACCTATATGTGGTGCTGGAGTTTGTAGGTATACTTCCAGAGACTGGAGCCTTTGGCCTGCCCATGTGCCAGCTATGCCTGGAATCTCGGAGGAGCTGCAACTCCTACTCTGCAGCTCCATGGACTCACCCAAGTCACCTGGCAAGGAGATGATGATGGACAACAGCCATCCCAGGGAATGGAGAGAGTCTGCAGCTGCAGGCAGGATAATCCCATCCATCTTATCCATGGGATATGGGCCCCCTCTCACTTGGAGGTAGAGTGGACATCACCATGCCAGACTCCTCAGGATTGGGGAAAGAGCTATGGACTAGAGTGGACTTACTGGTATTCTGTTGTAAACATATTGTGATTCAAGCAATAGAAGAAATTACAACATTGATGTGGAGCCAGTGGCCACTGGACACTTTCGGGGCAGGGAGAGGGAAAAGCAGTTGTAATACTGGGGCTTTTTCAGGACTTGGGAATTATCCTGAGTGACATTACAACTACAGATATAAGCCATTTTACATCAGCATATAACTTGCTGAACTGTGTGGGAGAGAATGTGGTCTACAATGTGAACTATGGTCCATGCTTAGAGGCAAAGCCCCAGGATGTGTATATCCACTGCAGGTGATGTGCCACACTAATGAAAGATGTTTATGTGGGAGGTTGTGGGAGGTGTGGGAGGTGGGGAAATGGGAATCCTTGTAATTTTTGTGTAACATTTATGTAATCTAAGCATCTTTTAAAATATTTAAAAAAAAAAAAAAAGGAGTATGGGTTGAAAACACATTTACTCTGCCTACTGCTTATTAGCTATTTGAGCAAGGAATTTAACCTGAGCTTGGTTTCCTTAGCCTTAAAGTGGGAATAATAATACTTGTGTGGCCTAGTTCACAAAGGAATAGCAGTAGTTGTAGAAGTATGAATACAACTTTCATTTCTTGAGCTTACTCTGTGCCTTATATGGAAAACAACAATATGAGTTAGCCACTTATTACAAGGAAGCTAGATACAGAGATAAGCAACTTGCACAAGGTTCAACAGTCTGTTACTGGCAAAACCTAAGTGTGAATCCTAACTATTCTGATGCCAAAGCTCAGTATCTTGTTTACACCCCAAAATGTATTCACATATACATAATGGTAGTGCTACTGACTGCACACTGTAAATAGGAAAGCATTGCACTATGTAATGTATTACTATGCTTTTTTAAAAAAAGTTGTGAAAATGTAGTTTCTTCTGAATACATAATACTATCTTAGCAAGAGGCCATCAACTCAAGAAACTATGGGAAAATGTAACTTGAAGCCTAACACAATGGAAAAATTTTGAAAATAACTTTAAAACAGTTGTAATAGAGGGGTTTTTTCGGGACTTGGGAATCGTCCCGAACGACATTGCAATGACAGACATAAACCATTTTATATCGTCACATAACATGCAGAACTGTGTGGGAGAGAGTGTAGACTACAATGTGAACTATGGTCCATGCTCAGTGGCAAAGCCCCAGGATGCATTTATCAATTGCAATGAATGTGCCACACTAATGAAGGATGTTTATGTGGGAGGGTGTGGGAGGTGTGGGGAATGGGGCATAAGGGAATCTCTACATTTTTTGTTTAACATTTATGTAATCTAAGTATCTTTTAAAAAATATTAAAAAATTATTTAAAAAATAGATATGACAGATAGTGACATCGTGTTGTACATTTGACCATTCACATACATCCACTAAGAGTACCAACCCACAAAAGTAAAGCATCTCTTAAGATGCCAATGGAAATAGCTGGAATCATTTTACAAACAGTTGGGAGATTTGTTGTATAGGGGTTATGATTCTACAAGCCAATGCTGACAATTTGGCAGGCTACTCACAAGAGGTTATCAGAGACCAAGCATGCTAGGATGCAAATAGCTGGTGGCAGTCTTCCAGGGATAACAAAGAGCAGCAAGTTAGCAGAGCTGAATGCCGCAGTTGCCTCTTTGCAGCCAAACAACAACTATGGTAAACTGCAAAGCCACCAAAGACAAATCAACTATCTCAACACTGTCACAATATTTCTAAGCATTTAAAATAAAGGAAAGATTTATTAACAGGAAGAGATTCTGCATTATAGTTAAATCATGTTATTTGGTGGCAAACACTCATTTCCCAGAAATAGGGTTAGTGCGGAGTGAAATGGAAAAGGCAGCAAAAGTTGATCTCTATACTTCTCTTCTATATTTCTGCTTTTCTACAAGATTTTCTTCACCCTTTCCAAAGCCTCCATACTGATCCTCACTTATCCCTTCTCAAGTAGCAAGGCCCTAAACATTCCTGACCACCCTCCCTCCCCATTTACCGCATTCAGAAGAGATAAAATAAAATCTCAAGGCCACTATATTTAGTTACACAGATTAAACACTGTATAATTCCAGTACTTACCTCCCAGAAATGGTCTCTTCCTCACCCTACATATGTGCAGTGCATAATATGTACAACCATACTCAGCAGCCCTGTTCTGGGCTCCAAAACCAGAACAGGCATAAAGAGTTTTATTCATTCAATAAATAAGTATTGTGTCCAATGTGTGCCAAACACTGATGGATCCTAGGCAAATACCAGTAAATAATAAAGACAATCCCTGCCCTCAAGGAATTCACAGTCTAAACATGTTAACAATGAGCAGGCCTTACCACATTTGGGTTCACTTTATGTCGAAAGCATGTGATGTTCACCACGTATGGCCAATCGTCAGGCTCCATCAGCACCCCTGCAGCATGGGCACATGTGACATGGAAGGAGGCTGGGCAGCGACCATAGGAACACTGGATGCAGGCTCCAGAGACCTTCTTAACCCGTTGTCTGCAGAAGATGCATTTCTGAAGGGGTAAGACAGAAAAAGGCATCAGTTCAATCTCTGTAACTCAGCCAATTTCCATATTTCACAGACTAGCTCTTAGGGATAGAAAAAACTGATGCATCAACAAGTCCTGGTCCTCAAGGGACCCTAACAGTGAGAACAACTGTGGCAACATAATCCACTCACTTTAAAGGAAACATACATCCACAGCCACGCAGTACCAGACATATGTTTAAATATTTTTTGTGGCTAGGAAGGCCAAATCTTTGTGCAACAAACTTCTCCAGGCACAGAGCTCAAGAAAAGGCCCCAACGGTGGTCTTGTAAATCATCTCCAAATGCCAAAGCTACCTCTGTTTCACCACCTGAATGGGAAGCCTATCTGTACATTGATAGACAGAATATGGGTTTGGAGGACAGGCACCTACACTCCTAAATTAGATGAGGTCTTCAAAAATACCCATATAACATACAGATAGGCTAAGTTTTCCATCTACGACAAAATGTAAAGACTTAAATGGGCCAATGTGGAAACTGAAGGCTCAAGTGTTTAATAATCCAAATCTGAACCCTTCATAACAGATGCAAAAATAAGTCTCCCAAAGTGAGAAAATTGAAAATCAACCCAATGGGCATAATTTTGTTGAATGTCTATAGCTGACTGTGCCTGAAGAAGAGAAGATGAAAATAAAAACAGTAATAATGGTTACCACAATTCTTAAATTAAATTGCATACAATTAGCCTTAAACGTTATCATTATATTTGTTATGAGAAACAGAGAAAATCAAACAACTTCACTAAATGTAAGATTTGTGAACTAACACTTGAAGGTTAGGTATATAAATGGTTGTAGAACAACACCAGGGACAGGTTCAGAAAACAGAAAAAAACAAAAAAACAAAAAAACAATGATCAAAAAGCTCAACTTTTCTTTCTTAGGGATAAAAAGGTCTGCAATCTGATCAAATGCTGGCCACACTGTTCTTTTATAGATACAATTTCTTTCCTAGGACAAAAACAGTACTTAAACTGAGCTGCACACTTCAAAACCAAAAAGATGCTTAAACTCCATGGTTTTACAGTGCTATAATATTTTGTCACAGACCGGAAGAATCAATGTGGACTTAACTTCCAACTCTTCTTTGCCCTGCCACCTGATCAGTGACTCAGTCTTACAGATTCTATACCGTAATCTTGCTCTGATCACTCCCTAGCATTTATCCACACTGCCACTGGCTCTGCTCATGGTTTCTTGCTCAGTCTACTAATGGCCTCCTAACTGGTCTCACCACCTTTTACTTCATCCTATTTTGATTCATCCTCCCCAGGGCTGTCAGAGTGACCTCTTCACAACATAAATTCAAAGTCACCCCCCTGCTTAAAGTCCTTCAATGGTTTCTCCTTGTCTCCAAGACATTCTAGAAAAAGACGTACAGCGTGAGATGGTAGAGTAAGGTTTATAAAAGGCCCTTTTTGACAAAACTGAGCAGTCTTATTTCTCACTAGTCCCACAAAGGGCCCTATGTAAGGAATAAAAGCATTATCTAATATCTTATCTTGTCATCTTTTTTGACAATTCCAATCATTTGAAATTTAATCGCAGATATAATAGCATAAACTTAGATCAGGAGCCCAAAGCATAAACAGATAATCTCTTAAGAGGCTGATTATATTACATAGAGATCAGTGTTTGAATAAGTTCAGATATTGACAGAAATATGAAAGGGGAAACTGATTCATATTTTCCTAAATAAACAGGATTTTATTTTAATGTAGAAAAAGTACTATGACATAGCTAATTAATGAATTGGTATCTCCCAATCTCTGCTACCATTAACTTCCTCAAACACTCTGAAGCCCAATGAGGATTCAGTCCTGGGAACCTAGGAAGGGAAGTGTCCTCTTCTCCCAAGGAGACCAGATGTGGTCACGTGCCTCTAAGGATCCATCCACTATCCCTAGAAAGTCAACCTAATTGTAGACTATTGTAATTCAGTGCTTTGGAGGATATTTATTTGGAGTTGAGTAATGTGACTTAAAAATCAAAAAGGTTCTGGCAGAGATAGAGGATCCCCCAAAACCTAGCAGGGGTTCTGAATGTATCTTATAATACAGTCTACATGGTATACCCAAACATCATTTTCATTTGCTTGCTGCTAAACTAGTTTTCCATTCTGGCTGAAACATACACAGTAATTTGACACCTACAGATGTCTGTGCGAAAGAATTTCAGCGGATCAAAGAAATCTAGGACAAATAAAACACTTGCTGAGAATGTAAATAAGTAGTATGTAAGAATTATGAGCAAAATGCTGTGTGGAAGTAGAATGAATGGCCTGATGAGTTATGCTTGGGGATGACACAAGGAAGACCACTTTAAAGCAAAGCAGACAAAGACCAGCTGGATCAAGGTGGTGAACTAAGCCCCTCCTATTACCCAAATCCTAAATAAACATAAAGGAAAAAGAATCAAACTATAATAGCACAGACAAAGGAGAAAGGGCACCACCAGAGAAGCAGAAAATATGTGGAATTCGTAGAACATGGGAGACAGATGGAATTGAATTGACAGAGAAACCAGAGTAGAAAAACACTGGCCCAAATTAAGAAAAGGGGAAGCTAATGAAGAAGTGAGAATAGTTCTCAGCCAAAAGGCTCAAAACCACATCAAAACCACAATCTACAATTAAAAGACAAGGGAATCCTGGGCCAACATGAGGTTAATTGAAAGCTTCTATTCTAAAACAATGCTGTCCACAGTGCTTTTAACAGGTTCTCTAGGTAATTCTTATGCATACTAACTGGTTACCAAGCACTGTTATTAAACCTCAGAGCAGCTGTGTTTACTAACTCAACTTTTCTCCATCCCTGGCATACTGAGACACTGATGAATATACATTCAGAATAAAGCCCTGAGAAATACTAGGAAAACAAAGTGAGGGATATGCCAGAGGAGAGCAACTACCTGGCATGAAAGTTGGGCTGACGAGAGAGGTAGAAAAAAAACTTGAATTAATTCCAGACCTCCTCAAGAAAGGAGGAGTTTAGAAGAAAGGAAAAAAGGGTATGTTTGTGGAGGGACAGGAGCACACTTGACTTCAGTAAGCAGAAAGCTATTTAGTAGGTGTCTGGGACACACACACACACACACACACACACAATTTTGGCAAGGCCAGAACCCAGAGTAGAAGCTGTGAAATGATAGTATTAGTATTTAAGAAAGACCACTCCAGCAGCAAAGTGGATAAAGGAAAAGCCATGGAAGAAGCAACTGCAAGGAAGCCACAGAAATACTGAGGTAAAGGATGAGAAGGACTTACACCAGGGACTTAGTTCTCAAGAGGAAGGTAAATTTTGAGTGTTTTTTGCCCGTTACTCTTTGTTCACATAGATTCTACATCTTCTTCTAAGCAAAGCTATTCACTCAAGGTTAGGTTTGGACAGTCTCTCTACTGAGGGGCAAATCCTTTCCAGCAGCTGCCTGAAGTCTCAAAATGGATGGGGGTAGAAGCGATGCCAAATACTAGAAGGATAGGTATAGAAAGGGGACTGGTGGACATTAAAATCACAGGACACTTAAAGCAGGGAAGATTCTGAAAAATTGGGCCATTCTCTCTGCAGTTTCACTGTTTGGGGTATCAGTGATCCATTAGAAAAGGGATGAGGAGCCAATAAAGGAGGTTTGAGAAGCCAAATGAGGCAGCCTAGGGAAGCATTGCTTTGGCTGCTTTAGAACAACGTCAAAGAGGAGCTGACTTTTAGGGAGACCGATATAGCATAGCAGGAAAATGCTGACACAAAAGACCTGAGACAGTGGCTTTAAAGGTCACTTTTCTCCTACCATGGGTACCTAAGTTATAATAGCTGCTCAGTCAATGTTTGCTGAATTAAACTAAATCCAGATAAGCAGATTTTGGTCAAGTTACATGACCTGCTCATCTGTTTCCTCAACAGTGAAAACAGACCAGTTATCATGTAACTATGCCATAGGGATGTTAGAGCATGCCTCAGAAGCATGGGAAGGGCTGGTTAAAATACCAACTGCTGGCCCCCACCCCCAGAGTTCAAGAGATCTGGGACCGGGCCTATGCATTTTCTTATCTAAGAAATTCTTAGTGATGCTGATAGTGTTGATCCAGGGACCACACTTTGAGATCCACTGGGTTAGAGGGCTAAAGAGTTAAAAGGTGTTGATTATACCAAGAGTCTCTGGTATAGGGGAGTTTAGGAAATGCAACTTTTTTTCACCTATTTTCTTTGTCAAGAGCTGAGAGAATCCTCAGGCAAGTATGATTTATTGAGCATCATGCATTCTTGGGGACTGGATTTCCATACTTATTCCAATGGCATAGGCCATTAAGGCTACTAATGGATTGAGGAATTAATGAAGTAGCTGGCAATGAGGCTTTGTGTATCATTAGATTCCTTGAACATACAGCCTGGCAAAGGGCGTCAAGAAATGATGAGCTGTGAAGGAGTTGGAGGTTCAAAGCACAGGCCTTCCCTTTTTTTCCCCCTTTTAATATGACTTGAATATGAATTTGTTGTTGTTTTGCCAATTTTAACAATTCTTATTTTCTTCCATAAATAGGAAGGTAATTTCAAAGGAGGCACAAATGCTTTTTATTTTAATTACTGTTTCTCTATAATACAAGTAACAAACTAATGATAATGATATTAGTTAATTCCTTTTTTCTTTTGCTCTTCAAAGACACTTTTTCCAAACACTCAACAGCAAGCTAACATTCCCAACTCAAACGGAATTATTTTGGGCTCAATGGATGTTATTATAATTGCAGGCATGTCAGAGGATTGAGGGCTACACCTTCATTAAAATTCCTGAATATAGGTTTACTAGGAGAAGCCTTTGTTTGTTTATTTCTCCTACCTGTGAGATTTATGTTCTGCTCTTTGGTATTGATGAAGTCAATCACTTTTGTGCCAATACTGGCCAGCACTGTGGGGACATTGGTGTGATAAAGATTGAGGCCTGTGACAAAATGTTTACTGTCTAGCAGGGAAGTGAACATGGAAACAAGAAGCCAAAATGAAACGCAGAATGCAACAACGGCTGTCTAAGAGCAAAATTCAGTGGAAGCAGAGAGAGGAGAGATTGATATCAAAAGAAATCATTTTACCCATGGAGCTAAGAGTTTCTGGGAAGGGAAGGAAAAGAGGAACACTGAAAACTGAGGTCTACTGTGGACTGGCACTGCAGGATTTGGGCTGCTTTTGTGAAGACAGCAATAAAATGCAGTTTCTCCCCATGCAGAATTGTTCTGATCGCAGCAGTATAAGGATGTTACAAATAGCACAAACACCATGAAATTATATGGTAAAATACAATCCTGTATACTTGTACAACAGTTCATAACATGAGAAGTCCTCTGCCTCCTCCCCCCAAAAAAAGTTATTTCTACACTTCAAGTTCGCAGCATTATAAAGTAAATGGCTCATGATGACAAGTATGCTGAATTAAATCTTTATTTATGATATGTATCAGTAGCCATTTATCTTAGCTAAGAAAAAGTCAAATAGTAGGCTAAAGGGGAAAGAGCAGAGAATGAGCTCAGCTAGGCAAAGACACAGAGCTAGAAAAATGGGCAGAGGTTGCTGGAGATCAGATATAAGGCTATACTTATTCAAAATAAGGCTAATGAGTCATTATTGGCTCTGAAAAAATGTTAAAGAAGAATCACAAAAGAATTCTAGAACTGGAAAAGGTCATAGTAGTTCAGGCACAAATTAACAAATTAACAAACATCTTTTGAAACACACTATGCCAACAGTCCAGTCATACTTTGTTTTATTCTGGGCCAACAAATAGATAATACCTCAGGGACAATCACTGAATACGAATTTTTCTGGAAGAACCTTTTAATCCCAGCACCAGAACACTGACTGCATATAGTATGTGCTCAATAAATATCCACTACTAAACAAATGATTGTTTCCTTTTATATAAATATATTCATTCTTTCAGCTGTTTCAATACTTACTAAATCTCTTCTTTATGGCATTTTGCAAAATGCTGAGGGAGATACAAAAATGTTAAAAAGATGCAATCCTTGTATTCAAGAATTCACAATCTGGTATACAAAAATAGCTATAACAAAAGCTTTGCAGTGATAATCACAATAAGAAAGATAAAGCACTACTGGATTTGGAAGGAGAGAGGACTGGGTTAGCAGAGAAAAGGTTAGGCCAGCATTTATCTTTGAAGCACTCACCTGGATGCCTATCTTTATTCCAGAAACTCCACCATTCTTCTACTGAGAAGATCTAGAAGATTGCGAACTGAACTTCATAACAGCCATTTGAGGGAAAACAAATACAGGACAGCTCAGGTCCCAGAGGCCTGTCGTGCAGCAGGAGAGCTTAGGTAGGTCACCTGGACACCACTTTAAACCGAGGGCAAAGAATCACAAAGGCCAAGCACTGCTGGGACAGTTCCATCATGGTGGCTCTTGAAAACTCATAATACAGTAAAAATGGGATTTCTCCAAAGTCAGAAGTTTCCTAAAGTTACTTTCTTGGATTTCACAGACAACATGCAGTGCTTCTACCACAGATCAGGTGTTGCACTGGACAGTTGTTGGGGACATGCCTGCATACTGGCTGAGACAACAGTGGCAGGGACACAAGGTCTGTCAACATGGCTTGGAGAAGTTGCCCAGCAGGGTTTTGAGAGCACTAGGGAAGCCAGCAAGAGGTGGTGGACTCTGAACTCACACTGCATGACTAGTAGACTTCAGGCATTGTACGTGGGGTGGGATGAGAAAGGAGAAAACACAAGGCATGAGTGAGTTAAGAAATATGAACACAGTCATGGGATGACAAGGTTGAAAAGGTGGGATGTCAGGAGGTCTTGGACCGCACCCTGGCAGTAAATTCCCTGTCACTTGCCAAGGTGAGAAACTGATGATGGCTTGCTAGTGGCAGCTAATTTGGCGAAGAATATTGGTTTATTACAATTTTCTTAGTGGCTCAGGTTTAAGCCTCATGCAACCAAGCAGCAATTCTCTATATATCAGACCATCCAGAAAATGAGCACGACCTTTGAGTCAGGAGTGCCTGTTGGTCATGCATGTCTCTGCTTGTCCATCATTTGTTCTGTTGGCATTGGACAAATTCTATTTGTGTTTTTATCAAAAGCACCTGGCACAGTGTACAAGCGAAATTTCCGGAGAGGATCTTGAATAAAAAATACACTCCAGTATTCCATACATAGGTAGTATTTTATAGTAGTTTGAAGCATGGACTGTGAGGTCAGAAACACCTGGTTTTGAATTCTAACTCAGCCCAGGCACCAGGAAAAATCACAGGAATAGCAAAAACAACGTGGCCTGAACAAACAGAGGTAATGGGGGGAGCAGGCTGTGGTTGAGACTGGCTAGCCTCTAATGCTTCTGGCCATTCTTTTCTGAGCCCTGCTCAGCAAACACAGAGCTTCCCCTCAGCACTTAATACCTAAGCTGTGCAGAAAACCCAAACATAAAAGCAGCGCTTACAAATAAATATTAAAGGCAATATCACAATCTCTTGTTGAAAGAAGCACTTCTCTGATAGGACATAGCAGCATTTGCTGAATCACAAAATAGGCAATGTTATCTATGTTGAGAAAATTAATCACTTATCATTTCTACTTCTCTCACAGCCTGTTTGGGTTCCATCCTTCACTTCAAGTTTACTTCAAATTTAAAGGGCAAAGGGCACATACACTTACAGCACAAAGAGCTTTAGATCAAATCTTATTCTGAGTACTTATTAAGTGTCACAAAACATCATGACAGCTGATGGGCTAGGACAGAAATATTCCTAAACCATAAAATAAACATTCTCTAATATCATCGTGACAGCTGATGTGCCAGGAAAGAAATAGTCCTAAACCACAAAATAAACATTTTTTAACTACCTCTGTATTTGCACCTTTATTTCTTCTTATGTTAATATCAAATGGCACCTGTTTCCTAGAGAAAATTTCATTATTTGAAATTGTTCTTTAACAGGGATCAAACAGAAATTCTTACTATTTTGAAGAAAGCATTTAATTAATTGGACTCCGACTTACCAAATTCTTTACATAACAACATCAAAAATATCACTCTCCTTTTTGGTATTACTGGCTATGCTACAGCCATTAATGTGTGCTCTCATCCCTGTAAAATCTTCCCAGATATGTGAAATTACTTTTAACTTAGGTGGATTTCTAAACTCTATTCAACTAGTGTTCTAAGGACAACCAAAAAAATCTCTATTTATTATGAATATCAGATATGATTTGCTCCTGGCATCATCGAAGCAAATACTAGGACACATTTTCCATTCATTTCTGGCCTCAAGCCCAAAGGTTTAAAGATACCTGACAAAAACAGAATAAATCAAAGATAAAGGCAAATTATCCTTAGCAATATTTGTTCTGAATCAGTGCAAGCATCCAAAATCATGAAAGGTTCCAGTGTGCCTTTGTTCAATTTTTTTTTAAAAGACGTATGTATGGTTTCTCAAATCCCCTTAACAAGATGAAATGTTTTCTGTATACTGTTGAAACTGCATTCATTTGCAACGTCTGGGATGGCTCTGTAAAGGTATTCTCCCACTCACTAATCTGCAGTGAAGAAGTGGTACCTGTGAGTCAGGTCTGAAGCACCTATCTCTTGTCCAACTTCCCACAGGCATTTTTATAAGATTAAATGAACATTTATAGACATTCCTGCTGCATATACTTACCTTGGTGAATAGCACTTGAGTTGTTGTGAAAAGGAAAAATAAAAACAAATCATTTTTCTTTGATAACTATACAAGCTGCTATGCTGGGGCAGTTCTTCCTGCTCTCAACACCAGAAGCTGCCTGAAGGCCCCTGAGTACATCTGTCCCTTATTAGAAATTGTTACCCTGTCTGTGTTCTGTCTGTGGCCTGCCCCAACCTCTTTGTCTCTTGTCTTTCAATTGTCTTTCAATTGTGCCTGCAGCAGAGTACGCTAAGAAAATTTATGCTTAAGTTAAAATACCCTGGCATCAAGTCTCCAAGCAAAACTGAGGAAGTAGTGATGAAAAGCTATACTGTCACTGCTGTGTGGAGGTGTCCCCAGCGGCCTTTCAGAGACCATCTCTGGCAGAGACAACCGCAGCCTTGAGAAGAGGTAATTCAGGGCATGGCCTCCCCTTTGTGAAAACTGACTGTCGGGGCCAGAGTCCAGCCCTTCTCCTGTACCCACTAATGGCCTCTTTTCGTTGCTAAGGTTTCTAAGATGGTTGCTACAAGAGAAAAATCACCTAAAAGTGAGTTTAGGGATTAGTCTTCTAGTTAAGGCAAATTTAGGGGTTCTAATCACAAGTGGCCCTTAAGTCGCTTAGAAATTCTTTTTAGTTTTCCAATTTAGGGAATGGACAAAAGGAAGTAAGACAGGCTCTAGTCAAAGGTTTGGGGCTCAATCATAACTCTGCCAGCATTGTGGCCTTGTGTTGCAATATTAATTGGGATATTGTTTCTGGATTATTTAGGTGGACTTCCTTTCAGGATTAATAAATGGTCATTATTTTTTCAATGATCTATTTGTGATTAGAACAATAGGTAACTTTTCCAATCTTAGTTACTTCATTGTCAAGTAAAGACAATAACAGCCACAATCCATTCAGGAAGTTGTTCTCAGGGTTAAAAGAAGTAACATACATAAAAAGTTTAGCACACATCAAGAGGCACTGGAAGAGCTACATAATGCTACCTTTATCCCTCAATAAGTGTGTTCCAAATCTTTACCACCCTTCAACCCTCACCCCAAACCCTCACATTCTAAAGAAAATTGAGTCTTTTACGTTACCCAGACAATAGGGACTATTGGGCATGAACTTCCTGAGCTTTCCTCTCCCCCTCTCTACTTTCAGCTCCACAGACAGTTTAAAATATGTATGCTCATAATTACTTGGAAATTAGAACTATAGATCTGTCACATATTGTTATTTAATGCATTCATAGAAAAACACATATATTACTATATGACAAACTGCTTTTTAAAATATTTTCATAACTGTACTTAAATACTGTTTCCTTTATAATCCTTCATATTTTAAGTATTTAAAAATATTATTCTGAGAAGAGGTCCACAGGCTTCATCAAGACTCCCAAAGGGTTCCATGACACAAAAAAGGGCAGGAAACCATGATGCAGAAAAATTAAACATGTCCACTATTTAATGCAAAATGGAGGTTTGGGATATAAATTATGTGAATTCAGTCATTATGTCCATGTACACGTCTGAACAGAGATTTAAGTGAATAAGAAAAAATGAAAAAAAAAACCACATTATGCTTAAATTAGTGGAATCCTGAGTTTTTCTTTTACAATGCTTTTGCTTTGTTGTTTGTATAAGAATAATAATAAAGGATGGGGCATAAACCACGGTATCTTTGGAGCTATTTTTTTTTCCTCATATCATTCAGAATCTTAAGAACTTAATGGAAATTTGCTCCCACAATGAACCAAAGACATCATGTATACCTCCACCCCCATCCCCACCCCCTAATTTCCTGCTTCTCCAGCAAGCTATGAACAAGTCCTAAGAAGACCTAGCAGCAACAGAGGAGTATAGTAATTCCAAACTTGCAAATCTTCTTCATGAAGAAAAACAACACATCTAAATTATCTAAATTTTTTTTTCAGTCATGAAAATTAGCTGACCAACTCCAAATAGGTACTGGACCAACCCAGCAATGAACTCATTAGTTCAAAGGGAAACCATTAACTTCTTTTAAAAGTTCATATCAATGAAAAGTTAAATATTTTTCAGATGCTAGGGTACATTTTATTTATTTGTGGCATGGCTTTCATAATAAGTTTTTCATTCCCCTTCTATTTCTTAATGGAAATTTCTCAATATTTAAAAATTCCATTTCTGTGAGATATTTTTAAATGCTGAATTACCCAAGCAGATTGTGAAAGACATGTTCATACTCTAAGAAACACTTACTGCTTTATTATGGCTTATTGGCAATCGTAAAACCAAAGTGTGGTCTTCTATCATTTACATCACTTTTTAAAAAGATGAAGATAATCCATTTAAGTGAAATTCACATACCTCTTTTTGTCTCATGTGCATGTATATATATATATATATAAATAGAGAGAGTTCATCAAGCTTTAGGGCAGTATAATATAAATTACTTTTGTCTACCCTTATCCCTCAGTAAGTCTGAGTATATGTATATTTTAGTACTACAATTTTGAGGACAAAGTGGTACTTCTCAATGGCAAATTATATAGGAAAAAACATTACTCTTTGGAATCCTTTTCAAATGGCCCTGGTCAGATTAATGCAAAGTGAGGGCACATAAAGAGTTTAAAGCCTCCAGTTTTTTATAATAAAGGTAATGTTTGGGACTCATAATATTTGTTGTCATCTGAATGTATTATCAGGTTAACTCAAACACCTTTATCCAAACCTGCCAGGGTAGAGTCACTGATGGAAAAGATGGTGTGAGACCCAGTTCTCCCTCTAAATGGTTAGATATCTAGGAAGTTACCTTGTCTCTCTGAGCCTCAGTGTCTACAGATGATTTCTCAGGGTCACTGTGAGGATCAAATGGGATAATGGATACAGAAAAGCTCTCTAAACAAAAGTCTTTAAAAACATGACTATTGTTACTACTTTCTTTAAAAGACAAGGGAAGGAAAAAAAAGAAATAGAAGGTGACAACACCCTGGCTTGTGTCAGGCTGCCAAAGCAAAAAACACAAGAGCTTGGGTATAAGACCTCGAAACAAGATCCTGATGGGGCAGTAGGTCAGATTACCCCAATTTTCAGGGGAAATGTTTCACCAAAGAACAAAAAGAGTGGAATTTTAAACAAGTAACTTTTCCTACAACAGTGCAGTAGTATTTGCTGAGTCTGGTGGTCAGAGTTCTGTGTTGGCACAATCATCAACAACTCCTCCAGACATAATCTGACCCAGAACCTGGGCCTTGCTTGGCACTGTTTGATTGTTTCTGTGGACACGGTCTCAGAGGAAAGCCAATAATCCATTCTTTGATTCTCACCTACCATTCCTATGGCAGGTATGATAACTATGACTACAACTTAATCCTTATCACTAATGTATGTATTTTTTCAGATTTGTTTTTATGAAGGGGGGGTGTGTACGAATCTCTACCAGATTCAGTATTTTCATCTAGGACTTTGAGGCAGATTTTTGTCTTTCCAGCTGTAACCATGTTTAGTAAACTACTTTTTAAAAGCAGGGTCACTAAAACCACATATCTATCACTATTTAGCATTCATCAAAATATATGAAACTACACATCTGGGCCCAAAGATCCTTCTTACAATATAGGGAACATCTCTTTCTGTCTTTTCCTTGGGCAGAAACTTTTTCTTTATTTAAATGAGTTAACTAAGTGTTTTAGTAAATATATTTTAAAAATCTATATTAGTAGGGTCAAGTTATTCTATTTGATTACTATATTTATATGAAGTTTGCCAAAGTGTTCTACAGGTTGTTCATATCTTTCTCAAATGAAGTCAAACCTCCACACTGAACTTACTGGGTTAAAGCCATCCCTTTCAGTGACATACTGAAAGTTTCTACTGAAAACCATCTGAGAGCCTCCAGGAAAGAGAGTGACATCTGCTCAGGTTCATTTTGAAATATTCATGAATTCAGCAGAGGGTCAGATTAAAAATAGAGCCCCTAAGCAGTAGAGGTGTTTTTTCGCCTCCAAGTGTGAGGCTTTTATGATGGTCTTGTCACAATTTGGCCCACCTGCTCAAAAAATGCTTCCATACTCTACCAGGATTGTATCTTCACACTTTCAACAAACTTTTACCTAATGAACCAGAAAGGGATGTACAATTAATTCTGCCCCTTGAAGGTAAAGTGTGATTATCAGTAAACATAAATGAGAAATCAGGATGGTGGGATGATATTTTTGAAACTGTGTGTTGGGCACAGTGGACACCATGGCTCCGAATCTCTTAATTTGAACCTTATCAGAAAAGAGTGAATTCGGAGCTCAGTGAAGGAACTTGAAAGGCTACTTTTCTGGTTACACCCATACTTTCAAACAGAAGTTAGAAGGCAATTTCAATTGCTTGGCATAGTTAGCAAATTGGCAGAGTTAAGAGAATCAAACATTTCAGAACTATGGCTGACTACTGAGTAAGCCTAGAAAACATGGCTCATGCACTGGAAACCTGCAAAACCGTCCTCAATTATCAGTCAACCAGCCCACTCCTTCTCCCTATAAACTATACCATGTTTTTTTTCTGGTACCCTTTTCCCTCTCCTCTTTCAAATACCACAGAATTTTAGACCAGAGAAAATCTTAAGAGATCAACTCTTTGTCATCAGCTCTGGTCCTCTACCTTCCCAGGATGTTCCCCTTTCTAATGTGAAGACTCTTAGGTAACACAAACTCTATTGAGTCAAAGAAAAATATACTTAGGAAGTTATATATGTTTGAGGCAGAGGGGAAGTGGAATATACCACACATCTAAAAGGCCAGTGAAAAGGGTACTATTGTCTTACTGGTCCACTATACTGAACTTTCTATGGGAAGGATAAAGGATGGATCATTATAAAAAATCTAAATCTTAAAAAAAAAACAAAAAAAAACACACAAAAAACTAGCCTATTCTTAAGCCACACCAGACATTAATGCAGAGGAAGCTGAACCCTTCTGAAAATATTTTAAACCTGATCATATTAAAGGTAGCACCACAGGGATTATATTTCTTAGCAAGAACTCACAAGCAATTTACTTGACTAGAGGAAAAAATGCAAAGAAATCCTTTATCACAAAATAGCTTCTTGAATCTTTCACCAATAAACCTTCCATCCATCCAAGAATGCCTATCCTCCCTGATAACAAGCTGTAGAGATAAATACTTGATTTTTTCTATAAAACCCCAAATGATGTTTCAAATAATATAAAAATACATGGCACTGTCAAAAATGGTCCTAAAAGAGGTAAGAGTCATTTTAAAAGTTGCATGTTAAAATATTTAGAGGAAAGAATCTTCCTGGTAATAAAACAGAAAGCTCTAAGGAGGTTATAAGTGTACCTATCAAATTTTCATCCATCTTGGGGCTGACCCTATGTTATGAGCGAGGTGGAAGGGCTGGTGGTTTAGAGCTCTGGACAGTAAGGGGATTACACTCAAGTGCAAATATGTGGCTTGAGACAGCGTCTGTAGTGATTCCCACAAGAAGGCACACTGGCAATAGGTGGTGGGCCACTGCATTCTGCTTTAAGCCACCATTTAAGCTAAGGAACCGAAGCCTTTTCATGGACCAAACTCCCTTCAGAGAATTCTAACCTCTTACTCCAAACCTAGTAAAAAAGTACTCATCAAATCTTAGCAAAAGAAAGGTCAAGTCAGAAAAATATGGGAAGGATTTTTTTTTTTAGTCTAATTTAAATAGCCTCCATAACCCCACTCTTTGGAAATTATATAGAGTAACTTTTTTTCACAAGGAAAATTTGGTTTTAAGGAGCTTATGGGAACATTTAACTTGGACCGGAAAGGTTATTTGCTCAATGTTAGGCTAAAAGCCAAAATCCACTTTAAACCAGAGATGATTTTAATATTATACCTCACAAGAGTATTGTGTCATGTGAGTAGGCGGCAGCGATAAGCAGTGTAGTAAAGTTATGACTTCCCCCAAAGACTCATTAAAATGTATTATTAAGTATAAAAAAGTTCAGAAAATCCAAAAGGAACCCATCTGTACTATCTCAGAAACAGTAAAAATGCTTTCCAACTTATCACTTCTTCTGTTCTGCTTCCTCTACAAATACCACTAAGAAAATGCAGTGAAGAACTCAATCCGGCTACAAAAAAGAATGGAAATGCCTTCAAGTTGTGTGCCACTATGATGCTCTGTACATAGTTTTCCCCCTAAATGCGTTACAGAGGAAGACATGAAAGATCCAAGTGACTGTAAAAAAAATAACAAGCCTATGAAGATTCCATGATTTTATTTTGTTTTTAAAAACTATTTAACCACCAAATATATTAAAATATGTGAAATTAGAAACATTATATAGAAGAGAAATGAATAAAATTTTCCATTTTTAATTTTTACAATTCTAAATTTTAGTAGCTTTAATGTATTTCTTCCTCCTTCCTATTTTGGTTTTTAATTCAATGTCAAAAATTTTCCCTTCCCTAATTCTAGAAAATCTTCCCCCACCTCTTTGATTAAAAAACAAACAAACAAAAAAGTAATGACTTCATTTAAGTCAGTAAAATGTACTTTAGAAAGCTTGACAAAGTATCCAGTTTCTTACACAATCCTGCAAGATCGTGAAAACACATTTGCAAAGGAGTTCCAAGCTACTATGGAAACAACATTCTTTTTTCAAAATACCAGTCCTCCTGGCTGAGGACTGCTGGCATGCAAGCTCCCCATCCAGGCCCATTGACAGCTTGTGGAGTGGACAGATGAGGCGTGGAAAATATTTTAAATTAGTTCATTTATCTTGTTGAGATGTAGGAAATGGCAACAAATTTCTCACATAAAGGAAAGAATAGCATTAGACAATGCACCCCTAGCAATGTGTAGCAAATTTAGTCCATTAAGTCAAACTCTTCAGACTGTTTCATACTGCCTAATCACATGCTGCCGCATCACATATCTTGAGAGATTTTTTATGATCAAAATATCCAGAAAGGATGGCTAGAAATTAATGACCAGTTCTGAATTTTTGATGACTCAAATTTTGGAAGCTAAAACATTTTGACATCAATGTTATCTATTTTGACTGATCCCAGGGAAAGCTTATTAATATGCTTTTTTAAAAAAAAAAAGGAATAAAGAACTGGAAGTTCTTAAAGGAGAGCTCAAAAATGCCACATTTAAATTTTTTAAAAGAGAGAAACAGAGCAGGCTTTTAGGGAGTGAGTGTTCATCCTGTCATAATATGTTATACCAGTGGGTGGAGACCCACATAATGAGCAGGAAGGAGTTGGACTCCCATCTTTGGGAGGACCGATTCATTCAGAAATAGACAGGCGGGGGGTCTCTCAAGAGCAAGGGCGGTTTCTAATAGGGGAGGACAAACCAGTGTGTCAAGACCTCTTGTTGCATGTAACTATGAATCTTGTCATCCAATGAGTCAAGCCAGGGGGCTGTCGTGGACCCTGGGGGGATGGGGAAGGAGGAAGAGAATAGATCAAACAGGGGGTATTTAGTGGTCAGTGGAAATGTTTTTTACTACCGTACAGTGATGGACACATGACATGGTAAATATCATCAAAATTTATAAAAGTGTATGGTCTAAAATGTAAACCATACTGTAAACCATGGACAATGTTTAGAAGCTATGTTTCACTATTTGTATATCAGTTATAACAATGCTACCATCGACAAATAAAAAGGTTTTAATATGGGGTGAGGAAAGGGGGAGTCGGTTGGATATATGAGAATCTCTTGAATTCTGTAACTTTGCTGTGACCTAAAATTTCTTCACAAAATGAAAAATAGTAAGACACTGGGGAATGAGGGGGGGAAGGTGCCACGGTCCAGACTGGACACCAAATATTGCAGTGATAAAAGGCAAAATGTCAAAAAAAAATTTTTTTTTAATTTTTTAATTTTTCATTTTTTAAATATCCCAATATTTTCTTTCATTTTTAGTTTTTTTAAGTTTTCATGTATTTTATCTCTTATATTTAAACTTAACATTATTATTTCATTTTCCTATTAATTATATTTGGCTATTATATTGGCTTCATCTTTAAAGAAGCTTTGGATCACAGAAGGGTTACAACTGGGGTGGGAGAGGATCATTGGTGGGGGGTGTCAGGGATGGGAGGTGCATGGGAGGCAGTTCACCTGAACATACACTCAAGGTATATAAAATTGTTCAAATGTTCATGGGGCATTGTCACAGTGCGTGGAGAATCACTCAATAAATGAGAGAATACTGAATTCCCATCCTGGAGAGCTCTGCCAGATTCTCCAAGGGAGCAGCAACAGTCCCCCAAGTGCAGGGGTAGTGTCTGGCAAAAAAGGATGATCTACTGATGGGCCCTTGTTATTGATGACTAGTCTTACAAGTCTTTGCTCTTGAAATTGAAACTTAGCCTACTGTTATGGGGTGTCTAAGGGTTGCCTCCTGAGAGCCTCCTTGTTGCTCAAATGTGGCCTCTCTCTAAGCCAAACTCAGCATATGAATGCATTACTTTCCTCCCAGCATGGGGCATGACTCCCAGGCATGAGCCTCCCTGGCACCGAGGGATTACTACCAAGTGCCAATTGGCAATACAACTGGAAAAAAGACCTTGAACAAAAGGGGGGAAAGGTAAAGACAAATGAGTTCATATGGCTAAGAGACTTCAAAGTGAGTCGGGAGGTCATCCCAGAGGTAATGCTTATGCACATCTCAGTAGGACCTCATAGACTTCCAAAGTGGATATCACCCCAAATAGAGGGGCTCCTGAGGGCTCTGGAGACACCCAGGTCCTATGTCAGGGTGGATAGCTCCAGAGTTTGGTGCCTTGCCAGAGGGCCCTACTTTGGAATTTCTGTTCCTAAGAGTGTCAGAGTTGGACTCAAATATGTCTTCCCTGTACATGGTTCATCTGTCCATTCTTTTCAAACCTATATGTGGTACTGGAGTTTGTAGATGTATATCCAGAGACTGGAGTCTTTGGGCTGTCCATGTGCCAGCTGGGCCCGGAATCTCAGTGGAGCTGCAACTCCTACTCTACAGCTCAATGGACTCACCCAGGATACTTGGCGGGGAGATGATGATGGACAATGGCCATCCCAGGGAATGGAGAGAGTCTGCAGCTGCAGGCAGGATAATCCCATCTATCTTATCCATGGGATATAAGCCCCCTCTCAATTGGAGGTGGAGTGGACATCACCATCGCAGACTCCTCAGGATTGGGGGAAAAGATATGGACTAGAGCAGACTTACTGGTATTGTTATAGACATATTGTGATTCAAGCAATGGAAGTAATCACAACATTAATGTGGGGCCAGTGGCCACTGGATGCTCTGGGGGCAGGGAGAGGGAAAAGCAGTTGTAATACAGGGGTTTTTTCGGGACTTGGAAATTGTCCTGAATGACATTGTAACGACAGATGTAGGCCATTTTATATCATCATATAACATTCAGAACTGTGTGGCAGAGAGTGTGGTCTACAATGTGAACTATGGTCCATGCTTAATGGCAAAGCCCCAGGATGTGTATATCCACTGCAGGTGATATGCCACACTAATGAAGGATGTTTATATGGGAGGTTGTGGGAGGTGTGGGAGTAAAAGTCAGGTTAACTAAAAAGCATATGGGAGGAAGCGGGAGTGGCTCAGTCGATAGAGCCCCTGTTTACCATATGGGAGGCCCCGGGTTCGCTTCCCGGGGCCACCTTGTGAGGGCAGGCCGGCCCGCACAGCCTAGTGGGCTGATGCAGCAAACCCTCACAACAGGAAGCAGGTGTGGCTCAACCGATAGCGCCCCCGTTTACCATGTGTGAGGCCCCGGGTTCGCTTCCCGGGACCTCCTTGTGAGGGCAGGCCGGCCCGCGCGGCGCGAGGGGCTGATGCAGCGGGACCTCACAGCAAGGGGAAGATAAGCAGACACGGAGAAGACACACAGCGAATGGATACAGCGAGCACAAGCAGCAAGGGGGGGATAAATAAATAAATAAATAGATCTT
>JAQZBX010038501.1:0-23391 GCA_029593785.1 Cabassous unicinctus | reverse complement strand
GTCTTGGCTCTCCCTTGTGTCACTCTCCTGTTACGTCATCATCTTGCTGCGTGGCTCATGGGGCCTGGTGGTGTACCCTCACGCAGGGCCTGATGGTGCACCTGCTCGCGGGGCCTGGCGGTGCACCCGAGCATGGTGCCTAGGGGGCTCACCTGCGCATGGGGCCTGGTGGCCCACGTGCCTTCTATGTTTTTCTTTTTTTAAATTTTTACCAGGAGGTTCCGGGGATCGAACCCAGGTCCTTCCATATGGGAGACGGACGCCCAACCATTCAAGCCACATCCATTCCCCTGCTATATCTCTTAAGGTTGACTAAAGATACCTAGAGTTACAGTCTTTTCCCATACAGGATGGTCATATAATAAATCAGGCTTAGTTTATCACCAGCATTCTAAAAATCAGACCTAGGTCTGGAGACACATGCCTGTTTTCTAATATAGCAAATGTTTAGCCTACCCTGATTATCATGAAATCAGGACAGTGAGAATATTCGCAGGACAATAGCATCTTGTGAGGCATCTGATTCAGGTGAGATGTCTTCAGCGTCTCCACAAAAAAAGAAGGGGGTGGGGAGCATTTTTTCCTCTTGTAATGGTAGGAAGCTGCTTCTAAAAGTCTAGAAAATAAGAGATACAGTGAAATATGTGGTTTTGAGATTCTCAGAACTGTCCTTACAAATTCCCCACCTCAGATTCTCAGGGTCCTACTCTTTCCCTATAAAAGTTTTGCCCTTAAAACTTGAAACCTGTTGAACCAGTGAAACCCAGACCATTTGTAACTTTCCAGCCCTTATAGTTAGATCCTATATCTGATTTTCAGAATAGTTTGACCTGAAGGACACAGGGGTCTCCTTAAACAACACAGGACTTTACAGTTTACACACTTAACTTTTCACAAAATGCCTTGAGTTGATATTATCTGATCTGCACCTGTCATTTTATTTTCTCAAAGATGCTAACGCAGTTAAAGTAGTATGAGACATAATAGGTAAGTACTTTTCTTTTTTATATATACCATCTTTTAATGTCTTATGGAGTGAATGTTCTACATACATACTTCAAGATACTCTTACAAATATTACACATGGAATCATTAAAGAGAGGCTACATTTTATTATTTTAAGTTAAGCAAATTAAGGTACATGAAACTTGGCTTGCCTAAAGTCATATGGCATTTATATGGAGAAATTACTAGTATAACTTCAAAAATTTAAACAATCCTTCAGCATTCTTTATTGTTCTGGTTGCAAAATTTTCAGGTTTTAACCATAGATGTAAACTCCCTCTTTGGTAGATTTAAAGTTGTTTGTTAATTTATTTTTTAGATATATGAGTGTAAGTCAACATAATTCTCCAGTTAGTTGGAATTTTCATATAAAACCCCAAATCCGGTAGAACCTTCAAAGACCCATCCCTATTTCTTCAGGTATGTAATTACCTGATGTTATACCTGCCTCACATGCTGCCATTCACCTATTTCTTTCCAAGAGAGACCTTGCTAACAGATCATGGTACTTTCTTTCCCATTGACTCTAGGTATGCCCTTAGATTCTTTCTCAGCATAGTGTTTTAGAATGTCATAGTTAGAATATGAGATGAAATATATTGCTATTTCTGGAATCACTTCAAACAGAAAACTGTCATTTTCTCTTTATTTACTCCCTTCGGTGTATTATTTAATAAATATTTCATACCCGCACCAACCCGTCTCCACAAGAATGTTTTTTTGAATTTAAATTTAAGCTCATTAACCCTTTGTTAAGAACCCCTGGTTTAGAGTGTCCCAGGCCATCACTGTGGCAGTGGGGGCATGGCTCAGGAATTCAGCACCCTATCAGTGGGCCTTACTTTAAAATTCATGCTCCCCAGTGTAACCAACTTAGACTCATTTATAGTTTCCCTACACATGGCTTTTCTGCCACTTTTATTTGAACCTATAATTAGCACTATACTTGTTAAATATGTGTCCCAGAGACTTAAATCTTTGGTCCATTCAAGTGTCAGTTGAGCCCTGAATCTGAATAGAGTTGCAACACCTACTCTCCAGTTCATTGGACTCGCCCAGGACAAATAATAAGGAGAGACTGATGGACAATGACCAACTCGGAAAAGAGAGTATCATCAACTGCACGCAAGATAGGTCCATCCATCTGCCCCATGGGATCTAAACTCCTCTCATTTAGAAATAGAGTGCACATCACCATTCCCAAATCCTCAAGATTGGGGAATGAACAATGGGCTAAAGTAGACTCATTATTATTCTATTATAGACTTATTATTATTCTAACAATGGAAAAACTTTTATAATTGATATAAAGGCAGTGGTCACCAGAGGTTATAAGGAGAGGGAGAGGGAAGAATAGGTGTAATATGGGGACATTTTTGGGACATTGGAATTGTCCTGCATGGCAATGCAATGATGGATACAGGCCATTATATATTTTGTCATAACCTACAAAATTGTATGGGACAGACTGTACATTGGAAACTATAATTTCCAATGTACATTATAGTTTATACTGTAAACTATAGCCCATGGTTAGTAGCAATGCTTCAATAGTTATTCATCAATTTTAACAGATGTACCACACTAATGAAAGATATTATTAATGTGGGAAAGTGTGTGTGTGTGGGGTTGGGACATATGGGAATACCTTATATTTTTTATGTAACATTTGTATAATCTAAAGCTTTAAAAAAAAAATGTCTCACAAAAATTTGCCAATAAAAAACTATGCATTTATACACATTATAACTTTTTGGATATTTGAAAACTGATTTCTCTTTAGGCAACATACTTATTATCGGAAAAAGAAAAATGGGGCAGAGCCCAAATGTCTTAATTGGCCCTGCTGTGTGCTAACATAGAGTAAATTACCTCTTTAGTACACAGGACAGGTAAATTTTGGTGAATTAGGAAAAAACATTAGGTCATGCCCATGGAAAGCACCCATGGAAGGGTGTCTGAACTGAGGCTTCATAGAAGGAAACTGAGAAAACAGAATGCATATATTATTTATTTGAGTGAGGGATCACCAAATTTTATGATTGACTGCCCTTGGAATCAAGGCATGTACTGTTATTTTGCATTTTTGTTCTCACAATGTGATTTGGGATGGCTCTCTACTAGAAAATTTACTGAATTTATTGAAGCTCAAAATGAATTTCTGGGGATGATTTTAAGTCTTTATTTTCCACATCTCCTGGAATCTTAATGACCATCTCAGTTTATTGAAATAGTTAGCTTTCTAGTGGCACCTCTAATTTCTTTTAGCACTTAAAAATAATTTAGGGAATAAGGTAAGGCTTAGCAACTCCCTTCCATACCCCTTCTAGAATAAACAGCTCTTATATTAAGGTACCAGACCAGAGAGCTTCTCTTTGTGCTAGTCTACATGTCTATAATTCATACAGCCTCAAAGTGAGGAAAGAACTGAGAAAATCACCAGGTTTAGGATTTTGTGCCTTAAAAATGGTACCTCTTTGTCTTTTCTGTTTTTGTTTGTTTGTTTGTTTTGCTTCTGAAGAAGCTATAGTTCCTTGGCTCCTCAAATATATGATCCTTATTTTCATAATCTTAGAACCCTTTTAATACCCCAGGAATAAGGGAGAGTCAAATTCACACACACACACACACCCCCTGTTGTAGTTGGGCAGTTTGATGTAATTATGAATTCCAAAAATATAATTGGATCATGCTTGTAAACTGACCTGTTAATCTGGGCATGATTAAGTTATGATTAGGGCGTTGAGCCCCACCCCTTGGTGGGTGGGGAATCAAATATAAAAGGCATGGCAAGAACAGAGTTGAAGCAGTTTTGATGTTGGAAAGAAGGCCCCAGGAGAAGAGAAGTGAGCCGTTCGCCTGATCCTCTACAGCTGACCTTGTGGAGGAAACAGGAGCTAAGCCTGGAGGGAAACGCAGCCCCAGGAAGAGAGGAACCCCAGAAGCCTGAATCCTGGCAAACGCTGGCAGCTGTCTTGCTCTAACACGTGGCAATGGACTGTGGTGAGAGAAGAAACAACGCATTATGGCCTGGTATCTGTAGACTTCTACCCCAAATAAATACCCTTTATGAAGACCAACCCATTTTTGGTATTTCACATTAGCACCCCTTTGGCTGACTAATACATCCCCCTACCAATTGTTCAGGAGCAATTTTTTCCAATGTATTCCTCAATTACTTCTCATTAGACAATGGGAATATATAAACCAATTAGCTCTGATAGCAAATGGCATGTAAAAGGGTCACTGCACTCATACTATTAAATGGGGTACAGACCAAGCTCAGTCCAAGTAATTTAGGCCCTGAAATTCACTAATTAAAGGAATTCCAGGGATTGGCATTTAAGAAGGTCAGAGCTAATCCAATGACTCAAATATAAAGTTTAAAAATCAGCTTTAATGGTTTCTGAATAGGGGAAAAATGTTAATTTTCTGAACAAAAGGAAATGGAGCCCATGAAAAATATCAAACTCCATTCATATGTCAACTTTGAAAAATCACTAAATTCACAAAAATTTATCCCCAGTAAGCTATGAATCTATATTTCTGAAGCTAAGTAATATCTGCTAATTTAAACAAAATTTAATCCATTATAATAATTCTTCATCTTGTTACTTTTATTATTTACTCTTCATGACAAGATAACTTTTTAGGGGGTATGTGTTGAAATGTTTACATTATTTACAAGTGATTGATTTTCTTGTTTGCCACTATTTTGACAAAGAACATTAGCTGTATATATATGGATATTTCCCCAGAAATGAATAGAGTAATTTTCAATTTATCACATTTATATTGTGAAAATCATTTCTACTCATTTGAATGATTGTTATCACAATTTAAGTTTTGTTTTGTTCCTTTTTAAAATTTCTGTCTCTTTACTAAGACTCTCATGTTGCTCAATGTTTTTATGATACCCTTTCATTCTTTCTCTGTATTTTCCTTCATCTCCTTGAGCATTTTTAAATCAAATTTTTAAATGTTTTGTTAATCCACTTTCTGGTCGTCTTTGTTGGAGTTTTTCTGGTATTTTATCCTTTTCCTTTTGATGGGCTATCATTTCCTGTTTCTTTGTCTTGTATTTTTTGTTGTTGTTCTACCTGTTATGTTGAATATTTAAAAATGTTAACTAGGATTTATTCCCTGAGATCTGTTTCTTGGTTTTGTAAGCACCTGGTGATTAGACAGAGATTTTCTTTAGCTTTAGCTCTCCTATCAGGAAGGTCTCCCCAAGGCAAATGCAGTGGGTAAGGTTCTCCCTGTCTTTCTGGGCCTCAGTCTTGTCCTGGGTATTTGTTTGTTAGTTGTTTTGGAATTACCCTGTTTACAGAAATTTGGTTCTCTCTTTTTCCCAGGAGACAGACCTCCATATTCCAGATGTTTGAAGCCAGCAGACCTTTGTCTCAGACTGTCTACCTCTATAGATTTTTACATTCCTTTTGTTGTCTCAAAGTGCTTTTGCCTGTAGAACAAATTCTCAGAGTAGAGCACAGTAAGAGGACTTTCCCAAGTCAGTCTTTCTCAGCCAAAAGAGGGCCAGCAACAAACAATGGGGCCATTGACCAGCTCCAAAGTTCCCTAGGAGTGGATCAGGAAGAGTGCCAAGAGTTTCTCCAAAGACTCTTCAAAGCTGAGCTTTCCTGGCCTGTCCAGCAAATGCAGTCATTCAGCTAACTGTCTTCCATAGCCCTTTGGAAGGACAACATCCTTAAGTTTCCACTGCACTGACCCTGTCTAGGGCAGGTTGAAACAATGGCTGCTGCTGCCCTTGTATAGGCACATTGAAACAATGGCTGCCACCACCTTTGTCCAGGGCAGGTTGACACATTAGCTGCCTTCAGAGCCATGCCCCGAGCAATCCAAATTCACTAATCATAAGCCATGATCAGTGATCAGCTGTGCCCATCCCTATTCTTGGGGAAAAGGATTTTTATATCACTCTCTGTTACCAGCAGCTAGACAGGGTCTGGACCCTGTGGCATCCTGCCACAAGAGTGGGAGGATGGGTGCATAGCTGGTAGGTGCTGCATAGAAAGAGTAATTGACTGTTCTTTACCATAATTTACCAGCCTCTTCTCCCACTTTTCCTTGGATGCTATACAGTGTTCTGGCCTCTGGTGTTTCAGAATAGTTGTTTCAGACAGTTCCTGTCTGTTTAATAGTTGTTTTGATGAGAGGACTGAATCCTGGCACTCCTCACTCTGCTATCTTTCAAATATCCTCCCCAAATAGCTTTAATTTTCTAAATTTAATTTTGTTCTTACTATAGAATGTTAGCTAGACCTTCTTGCTATCAATATCTGTGGTGATATTGATATATTGACAGAGAAATTTTTGGATTGGCTTAAGAATATGCAAAATACCCTATATCAACGTGAGACTAAAGTATAAAGGCATTAGGTAATATCTGTCAAAATTATCCAAAAAGTAGAAAAAGGAGAACTATGTTTTCCACTATTTTTTCTATTTTATTTATATTTGAAGAGCATAATATTTGGAGTAAAAAATGTGGCGTCATTATATAGTAGATCCTCTTCAAAATGAGAAAACTGTGGCTCGTCCCGTGTTTTGCACTGTCTGCATTTTACAGACGTTCTAAACATCTCAGATTTCTGTATAATTGCCTCAATTATGTCAGTGAGAAGACCATTGCTCTCCTTTTTGTTTTAGTCACACTCATTTCCAAATCTTTAGAACTAATCCAAACTTTATTTATAAAAGAATTATGAAAGAACTTTGTTTATAATATTCAAAAAGTTCTTTATATTTAAGTCCTTGAGCCTGGGTCACTACTCACTAGCATCTTTTATTTTAATTTTTACTTTTTTATTATTTTTGTTGAGGTACCAGGGCCAGGGATTGAATCCAGGACCTTTTATGTGGGAAGCTGGCTCTCAACAACTGTGCCACATCTGTTCCCCACTGGTATCTTTTGTTAATTGACTAATAAACTGTGACTTCTCTTTGAACCATTAATGAATTCCAGGATTATTATCCCAGACAATAGCATTTACATGAGGCAAATTAAATAACATCAGAAAGATAGATCTCTCATAAGGTAGTTTGAATGGAAAGTAACAAAATGATTTTGCTCAAAATATTGCTCCTAGGTAAGAACTACTGCTTCTAGTTCCCTTATTTATTTTAGATAAAGTCAATTTAATTGTCACAATGACCTCAATAAATTAGTATAATTTATATATCTGTCAATGATTTCCCTCAAAATATAAAATATAAATCATGATCCCCCTTCTCTCTGATAAAATCATGCTCAACATTGTTTCTCATTCATTAAGAATTCATATCACTCTAAAATGTTTCCTCATTTTAGAATGTTTCAAAGTGTTAATATTTCTGATATGAGTCCTATTTACTAAAGTAATCTAGAATCTCATAAATATCGTCTTGCCCATTCTTATCTAAGGATATCACAATTTAAAGCATTTGATTATAATTAATGGTCATTGATTTGGAAAGCCTGGGTCTTCTGTTCTAGTCTTGTCACCAGTAGGATAGTGGAGGCCTTCTCTCTGTTAGTCAAAGACAAGACTGGTGCTTCAAGGCAAACAATTCTCTACTTCTTCTATTAAACCACCTGTCTTTATTATATCTCACAACTGGAGGCCTCTATGGAAGGCAGATTGCCTGGAAAATATGAGAACATTTTATGGCATAGTTGAAATTCAGTAAAAGTCTTGGCCACTTACAGAGAAGTTGCCAAAATGGTAGATTACTCTTTTTTTGTGAAAAGTTGGCTGGTTAGTGGTTTGAATTACTTTTATTTAAATTCTATTATTTTTCATTAAAATTTTACCATGAATAATTATATAATGTATAATTATATAATTTAACTGTTTCAATATTATGCTACTATTAAAATAATACAAGAATATGTGGTTCCTAATGGAATCCCGTAAGCTTTGCAATTGTGCTGCCAGTATGTCCTCAGTGTATACTATATTTAGTTACAGAAAAATTTTGGATTGAGTCCATTTAAATAAAAATAAATGAAGTTGGATTTAGTATATGTGTATCTTCTCTTTGCTTTATCCCTGTTTGCCTGAAAATTGGAGCAAAAAAAAAAAATTTAAAACTTCCAAAGTGAAGGAAAACTTACTTGACAAATAAGAATATTGACTATTCGGGCAGCTTTACAGTCTTTCAGACTTAGAGATTGAGGAGTCATTGTCCTAGGCAACATTACAGGTACAAGGGTAAATAAAACAAGATCCCTAGCATTATAATTAGAAGTCAAATCAGGAGATAGTGATATGCAAAGAGAACTGTAATAAAAGATCTGTTAGAAATATTATTTGATAGGCATAAACCAAAAACAATGAGTGTTAAGAAAAAGGCAGAGAAGGTAAAGTTAAAAAAAAACCCTCAAAATTGTGACTACAAGTATATTTGATGGGCATGATAGACAATGTCAGGCTCAAACATATTATTAAGATCTTACAGTTAAAAGAGACCTTTGTTACTTACTCCTACTCTCTCCACACACCAACTCAACACCACGATCCTAACCACCATTAGCTTTTTAGAATCTTCTAAGGAAAATTTGCAGAAACTTTGCTGTGGTAGCACAGTTACATCAAGTCTCTGACTCAAAATCTTAGAATCTACCATGACTGTTCTCTTCACCACCACCCACCAGCATAGTCAGTCTTATTTATTATTTATGCACATTTCTTCCAAACAGTACTTGAGATGAACTGCATCGTTCATTTGTCAGTTTCAATTTGATTTTCTTTTTAATCTATACTATACAATTCTCTAGATTAATTATTTGAAGCTGGGAGTTTAGCATAAGTTTAAACTTTGTTCACCAGGAAGGTTTAGATCTATCCAGTATTCTCTGGATTGATTCAGTGATAAATTTTAGAGATCAGAAAGGGGCAATGGTCTTGGTACAGCATGCCATTCATCACTTGTATTTGTTCCTTTACCAGCCTTCAACAGTCCGTTGATTGAGTCCTGAAAAAGGATGGTGGTTCATGTAAACAATGGCTAGCACTGTTTCCATTTAAACTTCTGGCAGATACTTGGTACATAACACATACTAATACTTGTACTTTGTTTCACATTTAACTTATTATACAGCTAATGGGCAAAACTTCAAAATTTATTTTTTCTTAAAAGATTAAACCCTGGCTACAAGATTAATTTCATCTTCATAATTTAAATGACAATTGCGTACTTAAATGACTGCCTCGTTGAAACACTTCACACATCTAAATTAATAAGACAAATAGAATGATTAAACATTATATCAATATGCTTATATTAGAATGCTTATATCAGTACAATTGATTTATTTCTTTATTTTCTCTTAACTTATTTTATACTTTCCTAGAGTTACAACAATTCTTATTTTGACCAGCCAATACACTTTTTAGACTGAAAATAAAATAGGATAACATCATGCTCAACATAGTTTGAAAGGTTTGGATTTTCAAACAATCAGTTATTGGTCAGGGCATTTTAATTAGTTGCATCTTATAAAGCAATTGAAACTTAGGCTGTTGGTTGCTAGGCTTATCCCACTTTTGTTGACAAGGGTAGTTGTTATTTCTATGGATTCTAAATCTACACTTTTTATATATGAGCTAAATGAATGAGGGGAAGAATTTCAGGAGAAGTCGGGACCAAAAATATAGGGAGGATTTCTTAGCAAAGGAATGATATGACATGATTTCTCCTTTAAAAGATTCATCCTGGATGTTGTATTGAGAAGCAAGGGAGATGATACTTTACTTTTAAAAAGTGTGAGTTAGCAGCAGAGGGATAAAAAAGGATTGGTAGGCGGAAAACACATGAGCCCAGACAGACTGGCCTGGACGAAGATTTTCCAAGTTTTAAAATAAAACAGATTTTAGGGTAGCCACTATTTTATTTGTAAGAAAAAGAAGGTGAGCTAGAACTGATGTTTGATGTAATTATGAATGGAATCACCTTTTGCCATTCTTTAATAATTTTCTATAAATATTTAACCTGCTGTTCAAATATTTTTGCTTTTTGACTGGTATTCCATAATGTGATTCCTTGCCAACTTAAGCTACAGGCATTTTTGAACATTTGGAACTTGGAGGTAATTGGCAAGAGATTGAAATACTTCATTGCTAGACAAATATTTTAGAAGACAATTTTAAATCATTTGTACACATAAGTTCTATTTTCACTTTTATAATATAAATAAAATTCTTAAAATTTAAATACCATGCTATTTTCTGTTGTCTGTGATAGAAATAGGTAATGAATACTTGGATGTTTCTGTTACTAACATAAATAGATTATAACAAACTATGTCAATAGTAAATTTATTTCAAGTTTTGTTATGACTTTTACTGTGGCAGTGTCAAATGGTAAGAAAAATTGAGCATAAAATCCAATCAGGATTAACTGGTTGACCAAAGAATGTTTTCACAAGAGATAAGACAGGAGGGAAAGTAAAAGTAAGTCAGAAGACCCTCAAGTGTATAGCCTGCATTCTACCAAATTATTTTGAGACTATATTAAAAATTTTTAGAAAAGAAACTTCTAATGCACCAAATCATAAATAATTTTCTAATTTCTGATGCTCCCCTTTTATATCTCCCTTACTTAAATTCCCTTCACCAGAGGTAGCTTTTGTCAACAATTTACTAGGACTCCTTTAAGTTCCCTTTGTGTACATTTACATAAACATGTATGCTCACATATCTTTACTTTACATAAATTATGCCACACTGTAGTGATCTGCAACAAATTCCTTTATGTTAATAGGTCTTTCAAGTTTTTTCATGCCAGCTAGTGAGAACAGTTATGGCCATGTATGGTTGCATATTATGGCACCCATTCTGATTGGTCCTTGCCCACCAGGCATCCCTTCTCTGTAGTTTGTGCCTATGCTGTACCAGTTGCTAAAATTTTAGAATATCGTTAAACTACTTCAACATTTTAATGAAAAACTAGATTGTGCCTCACTTCTTAAATAATTATAAGTATTTATAGTTTGTCTTTCTAGTTCATTAATTAATATATTTGGAATTTAAAATATGGAGTGACGTATGAGTCTAACCTTATTTTGCTAAAGATCTTTGACCAATATTTTTTAATACTCCATAATTTGAAATGTCATTTTTTATATATAATAGATTCCCATATAAATTTGGGTCTGCCTCTGAACTTACCACTTAATCAATTTATTTGTTCCAATACAGAAAACAAACTTAATAACTTTTTAAAATTAATTGCTATAGCTGATATGTTGCAGAGAAAATACCTATAAATTGTTAGACTTTAAAACATTTTTTCTAGTCTGTTTTTATTTATTCCCTTCAAATACATTATAGAATATACTTGTCCATTAAAATGAAATCCTGCTCATGATTGATTAGAACTGAAATTTATGTATAGATGAGGAGAATTAACTTTCTGTACAGCATTGCAGCATCCTACCTAGGAACATGATGTCTCATCACTTACTCTATTTTAATGTGCCTTAGGTTTATTGTGGAATATATGATTGTTTATTTATAGATAGATAGATAGATAATATTAATCTTGGACCCACTCAAAATTCTGAACTCTATTATTTGCTTAAATGTTTTTATTTTTATATTGTGGTTGGTTTTCTTGAGTTTCCTAGCTAGACAATAACTTGGAAATGGTATCTTATTATCTTTCTATTATTTTTTATACTATGATTGTATTGGCTAGAACTTCTTACATAACTTTGAATAAGAAATGATCCTATTCATGTAAAAGTATATATGTATGTTTATTTGTTTATATAAGCATACAGTCGTGTGTGTGTGTGTGTATGTGTATGTGTGTGTTTACATGTGCATAAAAGAATAAATTAAATAATGGCCAATAAAAAGTTGATGTTATAGGCTTAAGGTGTTATGATTTCAGCTGATTTCTACTTCATTCCTTATTCTTTTAAATAGAAATTGATGTTTTATTTATATACTCAATATTTATATACTCAGAAATAATAAAGACAGTTTATTGGAGGAAATTATATAATACAATGTAATTATAAGAGAATACATTCTATGGCCAATCTCATATATAAACTTTAATGCAAAATTCCTTAAAAGTTAGCACATTAAATCCAGGTATTTTTTTAAAAAATAATAAATAATAGCTAAATAAATTTTAGGAAAACCAAATATTTTTACATTCACAATCTAAACTTATGATAAAATCTTTAAAATAATTTAAAAGCAAAAATTTACAAAATTATTACAATCAATGCCAAATTATTTCACGTATTTCAAACTATGACTTACCATAAATTACAGGATTCATAAATGTCTTGTTCACCATTCAAAGCACTTAGAATAGAGGCTGGCACCTAGCAGGTATTCAATAATTTGCAGATTGACTACAATTTTGGGAGTTCCTAATTATTTGAGTGTGTTCTTACCTCGCTAGAACTAGGATAGAGCAGAGTAGGGCTAGTACTCCTAGTTTGTTGGGAATTGATCGTATTTTCTAAATTTATCTTAAAAGTTACATCTGTTTTTGCTTCAGTTAACCTAATGAACAAAATAATAATTTTTACTTTGATTTTATGGAATAGCCAGTAATATATATTTTTAACAGACCATTATTTCATTGATCTTAAAGTCAAAACAATAACACTGATGTAGAATGGCTTACTTTTTCTAATTGTTAAAATACCATAAAACCAGAGATAGATTTGCAAAATCAAATTAAAAATAGCAATGTTTGCTAACTGCATATGATTGTACACTACTGTTTACTTTGCTGATTCAGTTCCAGTAGTTTCTTCGTATTGATGGGATCACATGGTGCCTTAACTTTGCTTTATAAAGAGGATGATTGTATCTTGAGACATAAAACATCTTGTTCAAAGGGGACACAGTGACAAAATGTTGGAGCTTGGATTTAAACTTGGGCTCTAACCTATTATACTATACTCACTTTAGCTCCATCAATATTTTATTGATAATGCATATATTAGAAATTTAGTAGCATTGAAAAATAGAGTTCATAGGTCTGAATAAATAATATTAAAATTTTAGAAGCTCCTGAAACCCTGTCTGGTTCTCAAAAGTATTGGGAATAGCATCTATGCATAGTTTTGTTATATATATATATATATTTTATTTATTTATTTATTTATTTATTTATTAAAATTGTGAACTTACAAAACAGTCATGCACATGTATGGACTTCCCATACAACAAACACCCTTCCACCAACACACGGCATTATTGTGGAACATTTATTACAATATATGATATCATCAGACAGTTACCACTACCTATGGTCAATAACGTACGTTTGGTATATTTTTTTCGTACCCCCGATTATTAACACAATACATCTTTGGCACTGATGCAAGAATATTACAATATTCCTGTTGACTATAGTCCATATGTTACATTAATTGTATTTTTCCCATGCTTCTCTACATTCTTACCACCTTGCAATAGTGATGCACATTTGTTCTAGTTCATAGAAGGACATTCTTGTATTTGTACTATTAGACTGCCCTTTCAACCACAATCCCATTTATAAACCAGCTGTGTTAGTTCTACATACTATAATTGTTACCATCAACTCTATCCATTTCCACACTTTTACAGTTGAGTTAATTAGAATTTCTACATATATTAAGCATCAGTACCCCTTCTCAGCCCTCCTGTTATCTCCTAATAACCTATACTCCAGGTTTTAACTCCATGCATTAATTATTCTTATTTAGTTATTTGTCCCTTTGTGTCTGGCTTATTTCACTTAGCATAATGTCTTCAAGGATCATCCATGTTGTCATATGTGTCCCAATTTCATTTATTCTTATAACAGCATAGTATGCCATTGTATGTATATACCACATTTTTATCCATTCATTGGTTGGGGGGCACTTGGGTTTTTTCCACCTTTTGGCAATTGTGAACAACGCTGCTGTGAACATCGGTATGCAAGTGTCTGTCTGTTTCAGTTTTCAGTTCTTCTGGATATATTTCTAGTAGAGGAACTGCTGGATCATATGGAAGTTCTATATTTAGCTTCCTGAGGAGCTGCCAAACTGTCTTCCACAGAGGCTGCACCATTTTACATTCCTACCAACAGTGAAGGAGTGTTTCTATTTCTCTACATCCTCTCTAGCGCTTACTGTTTTCTGTTTTTGTTTTTTGTTTTTTGTTTTTTTTTCCAATAATGGCCATTCTATGTAGTGTGAGATGATATCTCATTGTCTATTTGATTTGCCTTTCTGTAATAGCTAGTGATATTGAACTTTTTTTTTCATGTGATTTTTGGCCATTTGTATTTCCTCTTTGGAGAAATGTCTGCTTAAGTCTTTTGCCCATTTTTGTACTTAGATTGCTTACTCCTTTATTGTTGAGTTGTATGATCTCTTTATATAGAATGGAAATCAAACCCTTATCAGATACGTGATTTCCAAATATTTTCTCCCATTGAGTGGGCTACCTTCTTGAACAAAGTTTTTTGAATTATGAAAGTGTTTAAGTTTGAGAGGTCCCATTTATCCATGTTTTCTTTTGTTGCTCGTGCTTTTGGTGTAAGGTTTAAGAATCTACCTCTTACCACCAGGTCTTGAAGATATTTCCCTACATTTTCGTCTAGGAGCTTTATGGTTCTAGCTTTTATATTTAGGTCTTTGATCCATTTTGAGTTAACTTTTGTGTAAGGTGTGAGATGAGGGTTCTCATTCTTTCTTTTGGATATGGATATCCAGTTCTCCCAGCAGCATTTGTTGAATAGACAGTTCTGTCCCATCTAGGTGGGTTTGGAAGCCTTGTGAAAAATCACCTGACCATAGATGAAAGGGTCTGTTTCTGAACCACCAATTCAGTTCCATTGGTCTATGTGTCTATATTTATGCCAGTACCATGCTGTTTTTACCACTGTAGCTGGGTAATATGATTTAGAGTCTGGAAGTGAAAATCCTCTAACTTTGCTTTTCCTTTTTAAGATGTTTCTGGCCATTTGGGCCACTTACGCTTCCAAATAAATTTGATAATTGTATTTTCCATTTGTTCAAAAAATGCTAATGGAATTTTTATACGGATTGTATTGAATCTGTATATCAGTTTGGGTAGAATTGACATCTTAATGATATTTAGTCTTCCAATCCATGAGCATGTAATGTTCTTCCATTCATTTAGGTTGCTTTTTATTTTTATTTTTTAGCAAAGCATTGTATTTTTCTGAATACAAGTGCTTTACATCCTTGGTTAGGTTTATTCCTAAATATTTGATTCTTTTAGTTGCTATTGTAAATGGAATTTATTTTCTGACTTCCTCCTCAGATTACACAGTACCTGTGTATACAAACACTACTGATTTTTGCATATTAATCTTGTGTCTTGCCACTCTGCTAAAATCACTTATTAGCTCTGACAACCTTGTTGTAGATTTTTCATGACTTTCTAAGTATAGGATCACATCATCTGTGAATAGCGAAAGTTTTATTTCTTCCTTTCTGATTTGGATGACTTTTATATCTTTTTCCTGCCTGCCTGCTCTAGCTAGAACATCTGGCACTATATTGAACAACAGTAGTGGCAATGGCTATCCTTGTCTTGTTCCCAATCTCAATGGGAAAGCTTTCTGTCTTCCACCATTGAGTACAATGTTAGCTATGGGTTTTTCATATATGACCTTTATCATGTTGAGAAAGTTTCCTTCAATTTCTATCTTTCGTAATATTTTTATCAAGAAAGAATGCTGTATTTTGTCAAATCCCTTTTCTGCATCAATCAATAGGATCATGTGACTTTTATTAATGTGGTATTACAATTATTGATTTTCTTGTGTTGAATCACCTTGCATGCCTGGTATTAAACCCACTTGACCATGTTGAATAATTTTTTAATGTGTTGTTGGATTCAATTAGCAAGCATTTCATTAAGCATTTTTGCATCTGTATTCATTAGAGAAATTGGTCTGTAATTTTCTTTTTTCATATCTTTATCTAGCTTTGGTATTAGGGTGATATTGACTTCATAGGATGTTTGGTAGTATTCCTTTTTGTTCTGTCTTTTGGAAGAGTTTGAGTAAGGTTGGTAATAAATGTTGTTTGAATAATGGTAGAACTCACCAGTGAAACCATCTGGTTCTGGGCTTTTTGATATGTTGTGTTCTTGTTTTCATTCATCTTGAGATATTTATTGAATTCCCTCAAAATTTCTTCTTTGACCCCCTGATTATTTAAGAGTGTGTTGTTTAATCTCCATATATTTGTGAATTTTCCCTTTTTCTGCCTGTTGTTGATTTCCAACTTTATTCCATTATGATCAAAGAAAGTGCTTTGCATAATTTCGATCTTGCTGAATTTATTGAGATCTGCTTTGTGACCCAACTTATGGTCTATCCTGGAGAAAGATTCATGAGCACCTAAGAAGAAAGTATATCTTGGTGTTTTGGGGTATAATATTCTGTATATATCTATTAGATTTTGTCCATTTAGCATATTTTTCATGCTGTTTCTTTATTGCTTCTCTGCCCAGATGTTCTATCCAATGCTGAGAGTGGTGTATTGAAGTCTCCAACTATTATTGTAGAGACATCTATTTCTCCCTTCAGTTTTGCCAGTGTTTGCCGTGTGTAATTTGGGGCATCCTGGTTAAGTGCATATACATCTATGATTTTTATTTCTTCCTGGTGAATTGCCCCTTTCATTAATATATAATATCCTTTCTTGTTTCTAGAAAGAGTTTTGCTCTTAAAGTCTTTTTCATCTGATATAAGTATAGCTACTCCTGTTTTTCTGTTTGTTTATGCATGCATAGAATATCTTTTTCAGACTTTCATTTTTAATCTATTGGTATCCTTGGGTCTAAGGTGAGTAGTTTGTAGACAGTATATAGATGGCTTCAATTTCTTATCCACTCCACCAGTTTGTGTCTTTTGATTAAGAATTTTAATCCATTAACAGTCAATGTTATTACTGTAATGGCAGTCCATATGGCACCCATTTTGACCTTTGGGTTTTATCTGTCCTATTTTGTTTTCACCACTGTTTTTACACTTTTCATGACTTTTATTAATATAATCTTCATTTCTATGCTCTCTTCCAAGTGTCACTCTCCAATCTTTATTTTCAGGCTGTAGCACTCCCTTTAGTATGTCCTGCAAAGTCTGCCTCTTGGTTACAAACTCTCTCAGGTTCTGTTTATCTGTGAATATTCTAAATTTGCCGTAATTGTTGAAAGACAATCTTGCTGGATATGAGATTCTTGGCTGGCAGTTTTTCTCTTGCAGTATCTTAAATATATCATGCCATTGTCTTCTTGCCTCCATGGTTTCTGATGAGAAATCAGCACTTAATCTTATTGGACATCCCTTGTATGTGACGCATTGCTTTTCTCTTGCTGCTTTCAGAATTCTCATTGTCTTTGGCATTTGACATTCTGGTTAGTAAATGTCGCAGAATAGGTCTCTTCGGATTTATTTGGATGGGTGTATGTTGTGCTTCTTGGACATGGATATCTATGTCTTTCAATAGAGTTGGAAAAATCTCTACCATTATTTTTTCAAATATTCTTTCTGCTACTGTTCCTTTCTCTTCTCCTTCTGGGACACATGACATGCATGATTGCATGTCTCTTGCCATCATTTAGTTCCATTCAATTTTTTCCATTCTTTATCTGTGCTTTTGTATGTTCACTTTCAGAAGCCATGTCTTCAAGCTCACCGATCCTTTCTTCTGCCTCCTCAGATCTGCTGTTATATGCCTGCAGTGTATTTTTAATTTCATTTATTGTGCCTTTCATTCTCATAAGATCTGCTATTTTTCTATACATGCTTTCAAATTTTTCTTTGTGCTCACCCAGTGTCTTCTTAATATCCTTAATCTCTTTAGCCATCTCATTGAATTTATTAAGGATATGTTTGAACACCTATGATTAGTTGTCTCAGCTCCTTTATGTCATTTGGAGGCTTATCTTTATTCCTTTCACTGGGCCATATTTTCCTGTTTCTTGGTATGGATTGTAGTTTTTTTTGTTGGTGTCTTGGCATCTGGCTTACTAGGTATATTAATTCAGGACACAGTTTCTCTCTTTAGTTTAGGGCTTTATTGCCCTTTCTCCCTTGCTGGTTGTCTAGTAGGGGCTGAAGATGTAGTTGGTGCTGTAAGCTGTGGCATCTCAAGCTGTCTGTGTTGCCCCAGGAACCGGTGAAGCTTCTGCCACCTTTTTCCTCTGCCAGGCATACAGACAGAGCTGCAGCCACATGTAATAATTCAAGCCATGCAGGCAAAACCACCTGTAGTTGTCTGGAAAGACTGATGAAGATTCATGCTCCTTCCTCCCTTGCCTGGGTGGGGATGGAGCTGGCGGTGTAGGCAGCAAAGTAAACTGTGTCAATCAAAACTGACTGCTACTGACCAAGTAGACTAACATAGCTCTGGCCTCCCTCCTCCATCAGGGGTGGGGATGGGCCCTCTGGAGTACCAAAAAATCTAATCTGTGTGGACCGAAAGTACCTGCAGTTGCCCTGAAAGGCTGAGGAAACACAATTTCCCTTCTGCCGTATCCTATTGGGGTGCAGAGATGGAGTTACAGGTGTCCAAGTACCCAGTCTGTACAGGCTGGAAGTGCCTGCAGTTGCCTAGAGAGCCTGAAAAAATACCAGCTCCCTCCTATCCTATGGGGAGGCAGGGATGGAATTGAAGGGGCTCAATAAACCAGTCCATGCAGGCCAAAAGCACCTGTAGTTTCCCAGAGAGGCTGAGGAAACACAGCTTCCCTCCTATCGAGGAGTAGGGATGGCACTATAGGTGTCCAAGTATCCAGTCTGCAGGCTGAAAGTGCCTGCAGTTGCCCAAAGAGGCTGAGGAAACATCACCGCCTATCCTATGGGGGGGGATGGAATCAAAGGTGCTTAACAAACAAGTCTGTGTGGACTGAATGCACCTGCAGATACCCAAGGAGGTTGGGGAAACACAGCCACCCTCTTGTCCTTTCAAGGATGAGGGTTGAGCCATGGATGCCCAACAGTCCAGTTTGTGTAGGGCAGAAGTGCCTGCAGTTGCCCAGAGAGGCTGAAGAAACATCAGCCCCCCTCCTGTCCTATGTGGAGGTGGGGGTGGGGGGCAGGGATGGAATCACAGATGCTCAACAAACCAGTCTGCATGGCCCGAAAGCATTTGCAGTTGCCCAGAGAGGCCCAGGAAACACTGCTTCCCTCCTATTCTATTGGGGGCGGGGATGGTGCCCCAGGTGTCTGACTATCCTGTCTATGCTGAATGAAAGCATCTACAGTTGGCCAGAGAGGCTGGTGCAGGTCCCAACAGCTTCTTCCCTGCCAGGGCTGGGGCCTAGGCTAGGGCTGCAATCTGATCTGGATGGAAAGGAGCTGGTCGCTATCATAACTGTGATTCTCAACCAGCCCCGCTTCCCTTCATGCCAGGGGCAGAGTTAAAATGGCAGCTAACTGCCTCTTTCCAACTTGGACAGGTTCAAACTTTAGCTCTTCTTAGGAGTATACTTCAGCCAGCCAAATTTACTAATTAGTAGCTGAAGTCAGTGGCCAACCATCTTTCTTCCCTGTTTTTGGGAAATAGAGCTTCCAACTCCAGCCACAGAATAGCTCCCGAGGTGGCTTGTGCTGCCAGTGGAGGATGGGCACCGGCCCTCGTGGCAGGGAGTGCTCTACTCAAGAATCTTCACTACAGATGGGCAGTCTCCTCCTTCCATTCTTTCAATGACATTGCAGGATGCTCTTCTGGTCTCCTGGGCCCCCCCCCCCCCAAATAGGTGCTTTAGATAGCTCTGGATGATTATTCATTGCCCTGTAGGACAAGCTGTCTCTTGGAGTGCCTTACTCTTCTGTCATCTTGTTTGTTTCTCCCAAGTCTATATTCTTAACTCTACTATATTACATATAAAATAAAACATTAAAAAGATACTTGAAAGTTAAATCTGCGAGGAGTGAAGTTAGTGATTGCTTCTCCCTTACTTCTTTTTTCTCCCTGGGGATAAATTAAGAGTACACAAGTATACTCTTCTGATACAGTGATACATAATCATTGCAAGGCCATGAAAAGTCCAAACTGAGGTACCATCAGAGATGCTTTCTCACCAAAGTCAGCTACTGTTGATCCTGTATAGTTGGCTTTTTGACAATTTAACTTAGCTCTATTAGTGTTTTCTCTGTCTTCTCCTTAACCCTCTTTAATCATATTGGTTATTCCTGCAAAAGAAAAAGGGGAATCTGAAAATGAACTTTTATTCCTATTCCTGTTTAGTAGCTTATATTTCATGTTCACAGGTTTCTTTTCACTTGGGGACAGCAGGATGGGTGGGACTCCCTGTTTATAATCAGGCTACAAAGACACTGTAGGATATATCATTTATTTGGCAAGTGGGGATATTTAGCTATTCCAAGGAAATGTAGGAAAAGCCAACACATATTCCTGAATGAAGATAACAAAATACCTGTTTATGAGACTATTCTATAATGGATTGTTGGTTTTGTTATTTCATAATCATATTAACTGATTAGAGCTGAATCTTTATTTTTTTAATACAGAGATATATGTGGTGTTTATTTGCCTTTATTTTCATATGTAATTATTATTGCTAGTCACAGTGATTGTCACAGTGATTATAGGCATACTTTTTAATGCATCTTTGTTATTGCAGTTGCTTCTCTTTTGAACCTTGAGAAGAATAAGAACTTATTGAAAGTGGAGTAAATCCATATTATCAAAGTATTAACATTATTTATAGATAATTTCATTTTGATTTTTTTATTTTTGAAAAGAAAAGGAATTGAAGTAGTAACTCTTTTACCAAAGTTATATTATTTACTCCCTCTTCAAAAATAAAATAGAAAACTGACACATCCAGCCCACTGCCTTATACAGGATATTCAAAAAACTTAGATCACTTTTCCTTTCCAAGTAATTATCTTATTTCCCATTCAGTCTAAGCAGACATTCCCCTTTCATGTCTGTGATTTGTCTTATATTTGACAGTTGATAATCTTTTAAAAGATTTTAAATTTTGAGAATTACTTTGTGACCTCAAATCACTTAACTTCTCAGAATCCCACTTTCCTCATTGTAAAGTGGGAACAATAAAACATCTCACAGGGTTATTGTGATGATCAAACATGATAAAATATATGATAATTTATGGAATGCACTATAAAATGGCAGCTGTTATGTTGATGTACTTGTCATAAGTAAATTACACTTTAAAAAGTTACTTTAATTATTTTAAAATTAAGAGTTAATATCTATCTTTTCAGTCAGCATACCAGCAGTTTTTCCATATCCTTCTGTAGTTCAGCAAATCATTGATGTCATTTTTATTTCAAATAAGACCATTAAAATGATTAATTTGCATAGATTGGTGTATTAGTCAGCCAAAGGGGTGGTGATGCAAAATACCAGAAATCAGTTGGTCTTTATAAAGGATATTTATTTGGGGAAGAAGTCCACAGTTACCGGGCCATAAAGCATAAGTTTTTTCCCTCACCAAAGTCCCTTGCCACATGCTGGAGCAAGACAGCTGCCAACATTTGCCAGGGTTCAGGCTTCTTGGGTTCCTCTCTTCCTAGGGCTGCGTTTCTCTCTGGGCTTAGTGCCTCTGTTTCCTCCACAAGGTCAGCTGTAGACTATGAGGCTCTCTAGGCTTTGCTCCTCCCCACAAGGCCAGCTGTGAACTCTCAGGCAAATGGCTCGTCTCTATCCCGGGGCCTTCTCTCCTTCCTCACCAGAACTCCAACATCAAAACTGCTTCAACTCTGTCCTTTGCCTTGCCTTTTATATTTGATTCCCCCATCCACCAAGTGGTGGGGCTCAACAGCCTACTTATGTGGCCCTGTTAATGCCCTAATCATAACTTAATCATACCCAGATTAGCAGACCAGTTTATAAGCATGATCCAATATCTATTTTTAGAATTCATAATTACATCAAACTGCCAAACTGCTACAATTCGTAATGAATTTAAAAAGTAAATGAATTTTATCTAATTAATTTTCTATTCCAAATTTTTTTTCTTGATAATTTTTTTCTTACTCGTATGGTACCATTAACTTTTATATTGCCCCTATTTTCCACATAAGAGAATTGATGAAATTCCTTTTGGGCAAAACATGTTAATGATACAGCCATGCTGTTCATCAAATTGAATTTCTGAAGAGGCACTGGAAAATTGATGAATGCATGGAAAAAATGTGTGACATCCTGGAATACACATATTGTAAAAGAAGACACATTTGGAACTTTACATAAGAGTGTATCACTTGGGAACTTGATACTCATTAATTAAGTGGGATAAATCTGGAGGCTGTTAAGTAGGGGATTGGGAGGGTGGGCAGAGCGCAAGTGAGTAATACCTATGGGGAATCAAAACATGAAATAGATATACTTGAAAAAGTAAAAGGTGTTTGGCTATAATAGGTCAGCATTAAAGATTTAAAGAAAGCACTGCATATAGAAAGATATGCATGTGTACCTATATATATAATTTTCTCTATGTGTGTGTGTGTGTTTGTATATATATATATATATACACACGTACAGCTATGTATATGTACATGCATATGTAGGTATTATATAGTAAGCATATGTATTTATGTATACATATAACTATTTCCATGTAGGCCCTAAATCATCATTCTCAGTTTTACTACTCATTTCCTACAAATGTTCTCTCCATGGAACGACTTTGTTTTTATTGAGAATGAAATCTCAGGGATACTAAACCATTACCATCAAGGAAAGAGAGCATGGCCAGGGCAGAATGTGAAGATAAAATAGAATGCATTCTCACTCCACCATTAGAAGGGCAGTTAGAAAGGCAAGCTACCCTTTTTATGCAAATAATTCTTGGAGCACTAAGCCTTTCTATCATCCACATTCACACCTTTGAGATACTTATTTGAAATGAATATGGATACATAGGGAATGGAGGTTTTGATTGCGTTTGAGTCAGTTGGGAGAGCATGGATCAGGAGCACAGGTCCTGGGGAAACAACACAGCAAACCTGAATGTCATGTAGAATTCCAAACCAAACATCCGAAAGGTAGTGAGAGGATGAATGAAACAAGAAGTGCAGAGGAAACACTTAATTCTGTAGTTGTGTGCTTTTTACTCCACCACTTAGTTTCTCAAGAGATTTTTATTACTTCCCTGTCCCGGCCTGCGGGACAAATCAACGGAGGCGACGAGCTATTCAGCGAAGGAATGAGACTAGACACGGACAAAACAAAAACTGTGCTCTTTATTCTGCTAACATGGCTTCTCTGCGGCTTCTTCTGCTGAGCGGTTACAATCAACTCTTTTATAAGCAGGGAAAGGGGAGGGAAAAGGGAAGTGCCTTAAGTTTTAGGTGTCAGTACATGATTGGATAGTTTGAGATCCTAGGCGTGGTGACTATTCC
>JAQZBX010038500.1:0-23385 GCA_029593785.1 Cabassous unicinctus | reverse complement strand
GTGGTATCTGTGGACTTCTACCCCAAATAAATACCCTTTATAAAGACCAACCGATTTTTGGTATTTCACGTTTGCACCCCTTTGGCTGACTAATACAATAGGGCTATTGAAATTATATGTTATTATTTTTAATGTGCTTTTGTAATTTATAACATTCAAAGAATTTGCCAATTCTAAGTTTATAAATTTATTGACATTAATGTATTTATAATAGTACCTCATTTTCCTTTTAAAATCTGTGCAATGTACAATGACATCTCCTCTGTCATTAAGAAATAACATGTTTGGTAATCAGTGATCTAAGTGCCCTAGGTATCAAGATGTATGAAAATAAAAGATAATTAAATCCAAATGATATAGAGACAAGGATATAATAAAAGTAAGAAAAAATTTAATGACATAACTAACAGTTCTAAATAGAGAATATCAACAAAGACAAAAAGTTGGTTCTATGAAAGGATTAATAAAATTTAGGAAATTTTAACTTGATCAGTGAAAAGAAATGAGAGAAAAAACACAAATTACCAATATGATGGAACTATAATGTTGCTGTTAGTGGTGAAAAATTGTACAAGTACCTTAAAATACTATTTGAGGATACCTTCTAAATCTATCATAAATTATAATCCAACTATTCTACTTCTAGATATTTATTTACAATACTATTAATTTGCATGAAAATCACCAAAGAATCATCTGTTAGAAGTAGTTTAGAGTTTCATACCTGGTCTTAGCAGGAAAAAAGAGTTTAATGAGCATATCCTCACACTTCTAGCATGAATGCTTTTCCTTGCAATCAATTTCAAAGAGCAGAGGAGTCAATTAATTTCAAAGGGAGAGATATAAATTACCCTTGGTATTAAAGTGAGATCTGTTATACTGCTTTCTTTATTGCTCAACTGATTTTGAATACCAGTAGAGGGTATATGGATATATATCAAATATAAATTTAAAAATTATTGTTTAAACTACAAATTTAACTTCTCAATTACAACAGAATATGACAATGTGTCACCATGTGGTCTTCTTGGAACGCCTGCAATTGTGAATAAAATTATCACTAAAATTTTAAAATTATAATTCACTGCTCAATATAGCATTGCATTAAATGCTTTGACACAGATTTTTTTGCTTGTACCCTAAGTACTCCATGTCAATAGCCCACAAAATTGTGCTTCCAAATCATTTTGCATGGTATACTTAGTATTTGATTTTTAGTTGCTTGAAACTTCTAAGTTCTATTATCCTCATTCATTGCATTCATGACAGCAATAGAATAATTAATGTTTGATGTTGTTTCTATATTTTTGATTCCACATTGTGTTCTTCTTTCAAAAATAATGCTTGACATCTGTGACGGTTAAGTTCATGTGTCAGGTTGGTCAGGGTATGGTGTCCAGTTGTCTGGTCATGCAAACACTGGTCTGATTGTTACTGTGAGACTATTTCATGGATTTAAATCATCAGTAATTTGATTGCATCTATGGCTGATAACATCTAAAACCAACTGAGGAGATTACCTTTAACAATGAGAGAAGCCTCATCCAATCAGTTTAAGGCCTTTAAAGGAGAAGTAATGACTTCAGCAATCAGAAGGGAGAATTTCCATCTCTAATTCAATTAGGCAGCTTCTCCTGGGAAATTCATTGAAAACCTTCAGTGGTGTTACCAGCTTGCAGCCTGCCCTACAAAATTTGGACTTGCCTATTCCCACAATTCCTATAAAAATACCATAATATTTACATAATATATGTATATATTACATATATATATTATACATATATATATGGTTCTCTTTCCTTAGAGACTCTGAGTAAGAGAAAACCAATGCATTCTCATGGCATTTTTCAACTCCGAATTTCTCAAAATATAGATTATGGGATTGAATATAGGAGAAATGATGGTGTAAAATAGTGCAAATATTTTATCCATAGGGTATGTATTAGGTTGGTCTAAAGTAAGCAAATATTGAAGGCCCCCCAAAATTGTGCAATCACAGTTATAGGAGACCCACAGGTAGAGAGGGCTTTGCATCTGCCCTCAGCTGAGTGATTTCTTAGGTGAATAATGTAATGTCATAAAACAAATAAAACCACATAGGTTACCAAGGCAACCATAACTGAATTCACAACCACGGGGACACCAGTGATGTATATATACATCAATACAGGCAAATTTAGTGATAGGAAGATATTCCAGAAATAGTGATCAATTTCATTTGATAATAAAAGGGTAACTGAATAATTGAGGAAAGAATGGACAACCCCACCAATGAAGCAGCTAGGACTAGAAGATTGTATTTTGCCTTGTTCGTGATAATCATGTAGTACAGAAGTTTGCAGATTGCAGCATAGCAATCAAAGGCCATGGCAGTAAGAAAGAAAACCACAATACTTCCAATAACTGCATGATAAAGACCTGCAACATGCAATTGCAGTAGATTGTTTTATCCTCACTAATGAGTCACCAATCACTTTGGCTGCAACACTAGAAGTATAACCTATGCCCATACAGTATAAATGGTCAAGGACATAGCACATTGGTTGGTGAAAAAAGTAGCTGCATTGAATGGAGAAAAGGATCAAATGTTTCCTACCAAGAGGAAAACAAAACAAAATAAGAAATACAAAAGCAAAATATTTGTATATCTTGGCCATAAAAAAGTCCCAAAGTGATTAATTCTGAGTTGTTCCTGTCACTTTCTATATATTTCAGTTGGGTTTTGATCATAAAATATATTTTATTCCTCTAAATTATATTATTTAGAAAACAATAAAAATTTAATTTTCCTAATGAAAATAAGCTGTTTGCCTATTTTTGAATGTATTCCCTTAGCCATAAAGCCAACTTTCCTTCTTCCAGCATGATCTGGAACACTTCCCTGGATGATTCAAAAATGAATCAGAAAATGCAAATTTTTAAAACACCCCTACTTAATTTGGTAAACTTTAATTTGCTAAAGCTACTGAGAAAATAAGTATCAGTTACAGATTATTTTACAGTAACTAAATGATATTGAATAATTAAGGAGTGGTTCATTGTCCTATCCTTTGTTTATTATTACTGGTATAGATTGTTTGTTAATGAAGTGGTATACTGTTAATTATCAAATGCATGTATTTATTTAAAATTGTTTTAAATAATGGTTACATTTGGATTGGTGAACTACTTAAACATGATCAAACATTAATCCAAGTCCATGATTTCCAATAAAAGTGATTCAAATCACAGGAACCTCAGTAATTTTTTAGAATCAATAAGTTATAAGCTGTTAATACTAGAAGATAGATATCTGGGTTCTCACTCAGTTTGGTGCCACATCTAATGTGTAAAAGCAGAGCAGGATGTGGGGAGATTGTCATGGGGTGCAGGGGTGGGATGAACTGCTGTGAATCCTCATCTCTGTTGAAAAGATTATGGAATTTGACAAGCTACTGGATCACTCAGTTAGCCTTCCTGAATATCTATGTAAAGCTAAAACTGGCAAATAATATAAGCATATGGTCCAGAATTCTCAGACACTCATTTTGAAATAATTGTACTGAAGTTTTACCTAATGTACATTTTATGGGTCAAGGTTCTTGCTTTTTCTCTAGATCATTTTAAGTATTTAAACCACAATAGCTCCTAAATTCCCATCCTGAATGCTGAGGGACATGCTACTATGATAACATGTTAAATTATGGTTATAAGTGGTAAAAGGGAAATGTGAGTAGATTCATGTGAAAAGAATCATTGTCATTAAAATGTATAATATTTTGGACCACATAAATAGAGGCAAATCCCTATAAAAACATAAATGATGGAAAGAAAGTTATATTAGACAAGCACTGTGTAAGTGGTTAAAACAATGGCAACAAAATCAAGTTAGAAATTTTGAGGAGTGTAAAATAATATGAGCAGTTGTGAACTTTAAGCTCATTCCTTTATCTCCTCATACCTCATTTTTGTCAATTATACAATGGAGAAACATTTATGTAATTCAGAAATATGGGGAATACATAAGATAGTATGAAATAATCTACTGTCATACATGGTTCGTGCCACAGATTTTTTTTTAACTTTTTTCCTATTTGAGCAGTTTAACAACTACCCAAATTGTCCTGCACATATATACAACAAATGCCAATTAAGAAATAAGCAGGAGAAGAAAAAAACGAAAAGAAAGCAAAATACAGAGTTAAAGGGGGGTGATGAAGAAAATTTCAATTTTTACAATCCTCTAGTGAAAAAAAAGTTATTCTGATGTTAGACTGACTATTTTAAGGCCATTCTAACACTAATTCCTAGCCTGATTTTAGTTCTATTACTACAAAATCTTGTGAAATTATTATTTGTCTTTGAGATATTTAATAAATATTGTACATGCCCTTTTTATAAGTTCATATTTTCTCTTATTGGTATCAGAACATGCTGTGTTTTAAAAGTTTCCTTAGTTGACACAGATGAATCTAAGGTATTTTAGGAGGGCAGGATGTTTATAACATCGGAAATTCTTCTTAATGTTGATTGCAAACATAAATGGAGATATTCCTTGAATGAAATATAGAAAAAGATAAATGAATACTAGAATGATGGGACTCAATGAAATTCACTGCCAACCTGAAATTTTCATAAACGCAACTCTACTATTTGCAACTGGAATATTGTTTGTGTTTATTGTGCAATTAAAACTAGTGTGCTAAAATAGTTTTATAGTAATCAACTTATCTTATGCTGCAAGGGAAGTTATGGTCCTAAGAATGAAAGTAAACAGAATAACTAGCACATAATCACCCTAAAGCATGATTAGTGGGACACTATCCAAACTAAGCTCACTGTGTAATTTATTGACCACAAGTCTGAGTGAGCTTCCTTTTGTATTTAGGCTATATCAATAAGAAATCCCCAAGACACTCCCTCTGGTAATTCTTCTCCAATATCTAAATCTATGGTAAATGCAGAGAATAACAAACCAGTAACTGAAACACAGCTAGGTCAGTTCTCAAACAATTTTGGAAATCTCAAAATGGCTTATAAACTTCTACAAGTTTGCCAGGGAAGTGGACTTTAAATATCTATTAAACCCTTCAGGGTTGCAAGGAGAAGTGGATTCTTAAATAATGGAGGAGCAAGCTGGGACTTTTCAATGTAGATTTACCATCTTCACACTAGCTCAAACAAAAAATAAATAAAAACTTTTTTGAAAGACCCACAAGTGCTAACACAAGTATTTTTGTCCTAGGAATCATCTACTTGTTGCCTAAAAGAATTCTGCTCTGGAAGATAGAATATAAACTTCTTTTGGCACTGTAGAAATTAATAGGTCTTTGAAAGTTCTTAATAATTATATTCCTAGAAACATATCAATTCAGATCCTTGCCAAATGTCACTAAGCAGCTATCCACAGCAATGTCCTTCATGGCTCTGGGCATTTCCTTTCAACTTTGACTTCATCAGGATCAGGCACTGATTCTCTGGAGGCCTAAAAATACAACCTACAGTCTGACCCAGAGCAGTTCAGGAGACTTGCTGGTTTGGTGCTAAGCTAGCTTTCTGAAAAAGGAAGAAACATAATGTATCCTGGATTGGTATTAGATTAGCTGCCAAGATCTGATATGAGGAAGGGCAAAGAGAACTAAAGACAGGCATCACAATCTAAATTTGGATCATGATCAAGATTAACCTAGATGTGTAGAAGTAGATAGCTAAATAAAATCAGTAACCTGCAACATCATGGAGGGGTCCAGGTTATTTGTTGGACCATGGACTAACATTGCTGGAAAAGATAGATGTGGAATGCAAGAGGAAAGGAAATAGAAAAAGGAATAAAAATTTACCTTCGTATGCATATAAGGGTAGAACAGGATATCATTATGTGAGAACATAATGAAAATGTCAGAAGAAATGTGCACTCAAAATACAGCAAAGCTTTTATTCTGTTTATCTGTCATTATTTCCCCTGTATCACTGCATTAGTGCAGGTTGTATGTGCTCAGCCCCAAAAGCACATGCTGATATATTCAGTTAGCTCTTCCCTTACTTTTATAAACCAATCCAGATATGAAAGTTTTTCTCATACATTTAAAACTTCAGGAAATCAGCCCTTTAGCTTATCTAGTTCAGATCTATATTCTCAAAAAAATGCAATAAAACAATTATTTGTTGAGAAATTATTGAGTACATTAAGTTCATTATATCAATTATTCCTCACTATAATGCCTATTTTGAAATAAGTATTATGAGCTCTATTATTCACACAGGACAGAGGTTAAAAACCAGCTCAAGGGAAGCGGGTGTGGCTCAGTGGATAGAGCCCCCGTTTACCATATGGGAGGCCCGGGTTCGCGTCCCGAGGCCTCCTTGTGAGGGCACGCCGGCCTGAGTGGTGCGGTGGGCTGATGCAGCAACCTCACGGCAGGAAGCGGGTGTGGCTCAGTGGATAGAGCACCCGTTTACCATATGAGAGGCCCCAGTTTGCTTCCTGGCACCTCCTTGTGAGGGCAGGCCAGCTTGAGTGGCGCCGTGGGCTGATGCGGCAAGACCTCACAGCAAGGGGGAGATAAGCAGACACAGATAAGACACGCAGCGAATGGACACAGCAGCACAAGCAGCAAGGGGGGGATAAATAAATAAAATAAATAAATCTTTGAAAAAAAAAAAAAAAACAGCTCAAACAGGGAAGAATTATAGAGCAGGATACTATGTCCTCCTCTCAGTGAAATACATGGGTATTTTAAGTTTAATGCTTGTTTTCAGGCTTTGAAAGCTAAGGAACCCTGAGTAAATGAAGAACTCTAGCACTTTGAATGAAGGATATAAGAACCCAGTGTTTGGTCACCCACTTCAACACAATGTCTGATGCCGAGCCCTCTTTAATTAAGCTCACCTGTGTTAATGCACAGAAGAAGATAGCTATTCATACCTCTAACCATCCTACCTACTCAAACCCACACCTGGACATGCTCCCCAAAACAGATAAATTAGCTTTGCATACATCTAACCATACTCCCTACTCAAACACATATCTGGATATGCCCTAGAAATATATGCAGGGGCCTCATGTGCATTGTAGTAAATTACAGACTCAAACCTGAGTTCATCTCTGGTCACCTCAGCTTTTGTTGCCTCAAAATTTTTAATTCTAATGGGGTAAAATGTATCAATTTTTAAAAAATGTAACTTAATTTTTTGGCATTATATTAAGGACTTTTTGCCTAATCCAAGGTCAGAAAAATTCTTACCCCTGTTTGCTTCTAAGCATTGTGTACTTTTGCATTTATGTATAGGTTTAAGATCCATTTTGAATTAATTTGGGCCAATGACTGAGGTATAGGCTGTTCAGTTTTTTGTATGTGTGGATATCCAATTGCTCTATCATCATTTGTTGAAAAGACTCTCCTTTCTCCACTGATTTCCTACACACTTTTGCTGAAATTTAGTTAAGGATATATGTGCAAGTCTACTACTCTACTTTCCAGTCTTTTCCATTGACAACTTGTCTATGTTTATAAAAACTCCACACCATTTTTATCACTATAGCTTTGTAAAATACTTTGTTATTAGGTAATGTAAGTTCTTCATTTATTTTCCTTTGTTAATCCTAAGGATAATTTATATGCATTACATTTGCATATTTATATTAAAAGAATTTGGTAAATGTATGAAAATAACACTTGTTTGGATTTTGTTTGGGATTATATTGACTGAAAGATTAATATGAGAAGAATTAAGATCTTAATAAGTTTGAGATGTCAAATCCATGAAACAATATTTCACTCCATTAAGATCATTCTATTCACTCAGCATAGTTTCATAGTTTTTTTTTGATAAAATAGATTTTTATCTATTTTTAAAGGAGCTTTAGATTACATAAACTTTATATTGAAAATATAGGGTATTTCCATATATCTTGTCTACTCATCCTCCCACACTTTCACCCATTAACATCACCTCTCTTTAGTGTGGTACATTTGTTACAATTGATGAACACATATTGAAGCATTGCTACTAAGTGTGGTCTATAATTATGTTTTACACTATGCACCAAACAATTTTAAAGGTTTTGACAAAATGTATAGTGGCATATATCAGTCATTGCAATATCTTGCAGAATGATTCCAATATCTCAGAAATGCCCCATGTTAAACCTATTCCCCTCAGAACCTCAGGTGACCACTGTCTTTATATCAATGTTTCAAGTTCTTCCATTACTAGAATAATAGTAAGTCTATTTAGTCCATAGTAGCATTCCCCCCTTATGTTTGTTTGTTCCTCTACCTTGAGGAATTTGGGATGATGATATCCACTCTGCTTCCAACTGAGAGGGGGCTTAGATCCTGTAGCATTTTGGCAGTTTGATATAGTTATGAATTCCAAAAGTAGATATTGGATTATGCTTCTTAACTGGTCTGTTAATCTGGGCATGATTAAGTTATGATTAGGGTATTGACAGAGCCATGTCAGTAGGGTGTTGAGCCCCACTCCTTGGTGGGTGGGGAATCAATTATAAAAGGCATGGCAAAGGACAGAGTTGTAGTAGTTTTGATGCTGGAGTTTTGATGCTGGAGCCTGGGGAGGCGAGCAGATGGAGGAGCTTGGTCGTGAGGAAGGAGAGAAGGTCCTGGGATAGAGACAAGCCATTTGCCTGATAGTCTACAGCTGGCCTTGTGGAGAGAGGCAGAGCCTAGACAGCCTCATAGACTACAACTGACCATGTGGAGGAAACAGAGGAGCTAATCCCAGAGAGAAATGGAGCCCTGGGAAGAGAGGAACCCAAGAAGACTGAACCCTGGCAAATGTTGGCAGCTGTCTTGCTCTAACACGTGGCAACAGACTGTGGTGAAGGAAGAAACTTACGCTTTATGGCCTGGTAACTGTAAGCTTCTACCCCAAATAAATACCCTTTATAAAGACCAACAGATTTCTGGTATTTTGCATCAGCACCCCTTTGGCTGACTAATACAGAATTTTGTACCAAGGAGTGGGAAAGTGCTTTTACAATTACCAAAATGTTGAAATAGTTTTATAAATGGTAAAGGGGTATTTTTTGGAGGAATTGTGAAATGCTTGATGGAAAAGGCCTATATCATTTGAAGAAACTGTTGATAGTAATATGGATGCTAAAGAGACTTTCTATGATTCCTAGAAGCAAATGATGAAACTATTATTGGAAATTGGAGGAAAGGCAATCCATGTTTTAAAGGTGCAGAGAACTTAGCAAGATTAGCTCCTGGTGTTATATGGAAGACAGAATTTGAAAATGGCAAACCTGAGAATTTAGCTGAAGAACTTTCCAAGGTAAACTTGGAGAATGCAGCTTGGCTTCTCCTTAAAGCTTATAGCACAATGCTAGATGAGCGGGATAAGCTCAGGACTGAATTATTGGGCACAAAGAAAAAAGAAACTGATTCCGGAACTTCCAAGTGTCTGGAAATCAAGTTTCTGGATAAAAGTGCCCCATTTGAAGACTTAGCTAAACCTGGAAGTTATAAATCAGGATTCAAGATGCAGTTAGAAAGACTTGTGAAAAGTCTTACTGTCTGATGGCTTGGACCCCTGCTTCTTGCATGCTAAACCAACAAAGTTTTTGAGAGCAACAACGTTTATGAACAAAACCATGGTCAGCTTGGACTAAAAGGAACATGGAAAGGACAGACTGAAGGAGAAACAGCTTTAAGAAGAAAACCATGGAAGCTGAGATCTGGAATTAAGACATCGTCTTGGGCCAAGAGAGGAGCCCCACCCATGTGTACAGATCGGGTGAGTTTGCCCCAGCAGTTGAAGAGGGTGGATGTTCTCACCCGATGTTCTGGGAGAGTTTTGCTACCCCAGGGTACAGGGAGGATGGAACACATTCCTCAAAGATTAGGGTGGTTAAGGTCAGCACCCCATAGGTCTGAGAGGGGTGCACCTGTCTCCCATGGATTAGAGAACACTGAGTGGTCAACTTGTTGCTCTGAGAGGGTTAAGCCTATATGCCAAAGGTTAGGGGGAATGTTTTCCTCACCTCACTGTACTAGGGAGTGCTAAGACTAACCCAAAGATTGGGTAAGGTGTCGCAATCACTCCAACAATCTTGGAGGGTGAGGTCTGGAGTTTGGTTGACACCCAGATGCTTGATGAGGGTGGAACCAAGAAAATGGCCATTGGGCAAGCCTTTGGAAAGGGTGGGTTCCCATGTGGCCCCAAGGAGAAGAAACCATCATCTTAAGAATGACTCTCAGACTTTGAAATCGAACGGAGGATGCCCTTCAGGTTTACTGAACTGTAGAGGACCCATGACTCATGTTTAACCTCCGAATTTCTCCTTATGGTAATGAAAATGTTTATCCATTGTCTGTCCATTTGTGTATTGGAAGCAGGTAAATGATTTTGTAAGTTTCAGAGGTCTACAGCTAGAAGTGACTTTGCCTCAAGATGAACTATATTTCTTTAAAATGATTATGATATGATTTTGTATTTGCATTGTTATTGATTTAAGGTTTTTTGAATATTGTAATGTATTTTTGGAATTCGGAAGATGGAGTGTAGCAGTTTGGCAATTTGATATAGTTATGAATTCCAAAAATAGATATTAGATTATGCTTGTAAACTGGTCTATTAATCTGGGCATCATTAAGTTATGATTAGGACATTGACTGAGCCATGTCAGTAAGGTGTTGAGCCCCACTTCTTGGTGGGTGGAGAATCAAATATAAAAGACATGACAAAGGACAGAATTGTAGCAGTTTTGATGTTGGAGTTTTGGTGCTGGAGCCTGGAGAGGCGAGCAGACAGAGGAACTTGGTGAGGAAGGAGAGAAGGCCCTGGGATAGAGACAAGTCATTTGCCTGATAGTCTACAGCTGGCCTTGTGGAGTGAGACAGCGCATAGACCACCTCATTGTCTACAGCTGACCTTGTGGAGGAAACAGAGGCGCTAAGCCCAGAGAGAAATGGAGGCCCGGGAAGAGAAGGTTCTTTGCCAAGAAGACTGAACCCTGGCAAATGTCAGCAGCTGTCTTGCTCTAACATGTGGCAACAGACTTTGGTGGTGAAGGAAGAAACTTATGCTTTATGGCCTGGTAAGCTTCTACCCCTAATAAATACCCTTTATAAAGACCAACAGATTTCTGGTATTTTTGCATCAGCACCCCTTTGGCTGACTAATACGGATCCCATGGGGCAGATGGATGGAACTGTCTTGTTGCAGTTTTAGATATTCCCTGCTTCATGGGATGGACATTGTCCATCATCTTCCTTTTGTTAGCCCTCTTGGGTGAATCCAATGAACTGGAGAGAAGGTGTTGGTTGCAACTTTTCTGAGATTCAGAGATTGACTGGCGTATGATCAGCTGGAAGATTCAAGTCGCTGGGACATATATTTACTGGATATAGTGTGAATTATAGGTTCAAATAAAAGAGGCAGAAGAGCCATGTGGAGGAAAATTATAAATGAGTATAACTCTCATACATTGGGGGAATACCCCTATTTGAGACATTATTTATTGTGACAGTGTGTCCCTTCCGAGATGTGCAAAAGTGTAACCTCTTTAATGACCTCCCAACTCACTTTGAAATCTCTTAGCCATAAAAACTTATTTGCATTGAATATGTCCCCCTTTTGGTCTAGGTCTTTGCCCAAATACATCGTTAGTTGGTGCTAGTTCCATAGTTTTAATGTACATATCTTTCACCATGTTAAATCACATTTATCCTTAAGTATTCTATGTTTTTCATCTAATATAACTGACTATTGCATGCTGAATTTTCTCCCCTCCCAAAATGATGTCCTAACAGCTAGTCTTGTGAGTGTGACCTTATTTGGAAATAGAGTTTTTGAGGATGTAATTACTTAAGATGTGATGAAACTGGATTAGGTTGGGTTCTAATAGAATATGATATATTTGAAAGAAGAGGGAAATTAAAACACAGAGAGAGGAAAAGGGGAAAAACATCCATGTGAAGATGGAGACAGAATCTGGAGTAATGCATGTACAAGCCAAGGAACACCAAGGATCTCCAGCAAACACCCAGAAGCTAGAGGAGTTTAGGAAAGAATTCCCCTCCAGGTTTCTGAGGATATGCAGCCCTGCTGACTTATTGATTTTGGATTTGTACCTCCAAAAGTGTTCAACAATAAATTACTGTTGTTTGAAGCAACCTAGTTTGGGGTACTTTGTTATGGTTGCTTAGGAATTTAAAAGAGTAACATTAAAAAAAATTCAATTTCTGAAAATTTGTTACTAGTATAAAGACTGTAATTGATTTTTATATATGTGTCTTACCCTGATATCCTGCTAAACATACTTATTAAAAGTTACCTAGATTGTATAGTAATAAAACTGTATTTATTTAGAAATAATATTACCATATATATAGAAAAGCTGAAGGAATATATATGCCTGCTATAAATGATATTAATCAGAGAAATACTGGTGTAATAGGATGAGATCTGAAGAGTTTTGTGTTATTAGTATTACCTGTTCTTTAATATTTGGTAGAATGAACTAGTGAAAGTATCTGGACATGTGGTTTCCTGGTGGGAAGATTTAAAAAAACAAATTAATCTCTTAAAGACACAGGTCTGTTCTTGCTTTGGCAGCACATATACTTACATTGGAATAATACAGAGAAGATTAGCATGACCTGTGCACAAGAATGACATGCAAATTCATGACACATTCCATATTTTTATCACAAATACCAGAAAACTATTAGTGCAGGAGAGGAAGTGGAAAAATAGGGACACTCCTTCACTGTTGGTGGTAATGTAGAATCGTGCAGCCTGTGTGGAAGACAGTTTGGGGTTACTCAAGAAACTAATTATAGGACTGCCATATGATCAGCAATCCTATTAGGAATATATTCACAAGAACAGAATACAAGGACCCAAACTGACATTTGCACACTGATGTTCATAACAGCATTATTCACAATAGCTAGAATATGGAAACAACCCAAGTGTCCATAAACTGATAAATGGATAAACAAAATGTGGCATATACGTAAAATGGAAAACTATTCAGGTGTAAGAAGAAATGAAATTGGGATGCATATGATAACATGGATAAACCTTGAGGACATTATGTTGAGTGAAATAAGTCAGACACAAAAGGACAAATATTGTCTGGTATTGCTAATAAGAATTAAATATGATGAATAAACTCACAGAAGTAATTTCTAGACTACAGTTTATTAGAAAATTGAATGTGGGTTGAGAATGGTAGCTGATGATTAACGTATGCAGAATTTTTAATAAGATTTATTGTAAATGTGTGGTAATGAATAGAGTTAATGGTAATGCATTATAGTGAGTATAACTAATACTGCTGATTTATAAATGTGATTTTGGCTGAAAGGGGTAAACTATGGATGTAATATTTCATTTGAAAGAAATGTAGAGAATAATGTAGGGACTGTATAACATAGTGACTTTGGTGGTGGATGAAGATTGTGGTGAATAGTATAAGTAAAAGAATGTTCTTCCTTTACAAAGTATTTGTTGATACATGGTAAAATTACAACTATTGTTAACTATGGGTTATAGTTAACAGTAGTAGTGTAATATTTTTGCATCATTGGTAAAGAAGATATTATATCAATTCTAAGGGACAATAATAGGGGTATAATTAGGGAGTTATGGGACTTTTCCTTTTGGAGTAATGAAATCATACTTAAAATTGACTGAGGTGATGACAATATAATTCTGTTATGAATATGAGAATCGCTGTGTGTACACACTGCATGGATTGTACAAAGCATGGGACTGTGCAACACACTGAATTCTGTGGTGTAAGTTGGACTGTGGTTAACAGAACAAATATAGGAACATTCTCTCATGAACTATGACAAGTATATAACACTAATAAAGGGTGTCATTAATCCAGTGGGTTTGGGGAAAATATACCAAATGTAAGATCTTGGCTATAGTTAGTAGTAATGTTTTGATAAAGCTCTTCAATAGTCTGTAACATGTTTCATAACAATGTAAGGTGTTGGCTGTGGAGTGATATATGGGAGACCTGTAAGATGATATGCATGTTTGTTTTGTTAATTCACAATTTATATTATACACTTTTTGCTTATGGATTTTTATGTATGAATGATAAACTTCACTTAAGTAAAGTTAAAAAAGTAGAAGAGGGGGCAAAAGGTCCAGTCAGAGTGATATGTTGTGAGAAAGACTCAACCAGCTATTGCTAGCTTTGAAGATGGAAGGGGGCCATGAGCCAGTGAATGCAGCAGCCACTAGAACCTGGAAGAGACAAGAAAACAGATTATATGCTTGAGGCTCCAGAAAGGAATGTAGCCCTGCTGACACCTTCTCACTGTGAGGACTGTAAGATAATAAATTTGTATTGTTTTAAGCCAAAAATAAAAATAAAAAAAAATAGGGCTAATGAGATTGTTCAATAATCTTTATGAGATTTAGTAAATAACATCATCCAAGGGTTTGTTTGTTTTTTTCATTCTATTTAAGTAGTTGAATTTTTCTTCACAAGGTCATTATTTTCTCTTGGTAACATTTTAAAAACTTCATATAGCGATATCAACAACTATGTAAGATACAAGGAAGTTTGTTAACTAATATTCTAAGTATCCTAGGCATCAAAATCTACATAAATAAAAGCAAATTAAATTCATACAAGAATGAGTTAAAGATATGATAAAAATAAGGAAAGAAAAAAAAGACTTTAGTTACAGTCCTAAATAGTGAATATCCACTAAAGCAGTTATTTCTTGGAAGGATTAAGAAAATTCAGAAACATTTAGCATGACCATTCAAGAGAATAGAGCAAAAAACACATTTACCAATATGAAGAATGGAAATCAATTACGTTGCTGGCAGTAAAGCAAAATTTCACAAAAAAATTGAAGTACTATAGGACAATATCTACCATAGGTCCTGTGCACTTTGGTCTAACAATCTTGCCCCTGATATTGATGTACGCCACCATAAATTTGCATAATCAGCAGCAATGCATCATCAGTTAGTTAGTAATGGTATGTATTGTAGTTATACCTGGCCTTACTTACCAAAAATAGTAAGTTGCATACACATGTTGCTCACATTTCTAGCCTACCTCATCTTTCTTACAAAATATTTTTAAAAGCACATGGGAAAATTAAGCTCAAGGAGGATAGAAATAAATTACCCTTGTACATAAAGTGAGATTACATTCCATCTCAGGATTAGACACCCAAAACAAGACACCCAAAACACTAAGACCAGTGTCTTCTCTAATGTGTAGCCTTTGGATGAGGCACAATGCAAGAAGAATCTCACCAAACTGCAAATGTTTTCTGGAGAATCAAATGTTTCAAAAAGTTATTTGAAATGAGCATAAAGATGCTCATTTATAATCCTCTCAAGTTGGAACCAGGGATGAATTCAATTTTAGCTTGATAATTTGGTTGAATTGGAGAAAGAGACTGAGAGAAACATATTTACATGAAGGACTAAGGAAGAGCTCTCAATCATAGTTATCCAAGAAAAGAAAAGGCCATCAAGTCTTGACCTAGTAAAAAAGACTCAGCATTGGAAGAAAATAAATATGTTTGAGTAAAATATAATATACCCAGCCCATTTGGGATGTACTTGTGATGCTGTGAAATCATTTTACATATGTCAGCTCATAAATTTTTCATATGATTTTCAATGTTAGGGAGGTGATAATAAATAAAAGTAAGCAAAACAAGATGGACTCAGGTGCACAGACTCAGCCCCTCACCACTGCTCGCTGAGACTCTTGAGCCCCTCTGCCCGCCCTGCCCAGCCCATGCGGCCACCTGGCTTCTGCGAGGAGCAAAAGTATTATTATATTTTTTTTTACAAATTATAATTTAGTTTAATAAAATTTTGTTAATTATTTATTTATTTTTAAAGATACTTTAGAGTACATAAATGTTACATTAAAAATATAAGGGATTCCCATATGCCCTCCTCCCTCCCCCTCCCACATTTTCCCACATTAACAACATCCTTCATTAGTGTGGTATATTTGTTACAACTGATAAATACATATTGAAGCATTGCTACTAACCATGGACCACAGTTACATAATAGTTTATACTCTGTCCCACACAATTTTGTACATTATGACAAAATATACAATGGTCTGTATATGTCAGTGCAATATCATGCTGCACAATTCCAATGTCCTGAAAATGCCCCCATATTACATCTATTCTTCTCTCTCCCATCGCTTAGAACCTCTGGTGGCCACTGTCTTTATATCAATCCTAAGAGTTATTCCATTTCTAGAATAATAACGTCTATAGTAGAATAATTATACATCTACTTTAGTCCATTGTTCATTCTCCAATCTTGAGGCTTTTGCGATTGTGATGCCCACTCTGTTTCTAATTGAGAGGGAGCTTAGATCCCATGGGGCAGATGGATGGAACTATCTTGCATGCAGTTGCACACTCTCTGTTCCTTGGGATGGACATTGTCCATCATCTCCTTGTTAGTCGCCCTGGGTAAGTCCAATGAATTGGAGAGTAGGTGTTGCAACTCTACACATTTTATATACAGGGAAATAGAGCAAGAAAGGTTCAGTTAATTACACAAAATCATTAAGATATAAAGTAGTAGCTTTTAAGTAATGAACCTGTACTTGATGGCAGCTTCCATGCTCTTCACAGAAATTTTATATATATAAAAACATGCCAAATGGATTTCAGCTGTTTTCTTTTTTTCTTTTTTTTAAAAAAGATACTTAGATTACATAAATGTTACACAAAAAATATACGGATTCCCATTCACCCCACCTCCAACACCTCCCAGAACCTCCCACATAAACATCCTTCATTAGTGTGGCACATTAATTGCAATTGATAAACACATCCTGGGGCTTTGCCATTAAGCATGGACCATAGTTCATATTGTAGACCACACTCTTTCTCCCACACAGTTCTGCATGTTATATGATGATATAAAATGGCCTTTATCCATCATTGCAGTGTCACTCAGGACAATTCCCAAGTCCTAAAAAAGCCCCTGTATTACAGCTGCTTTTCCCTCTCCCTGTTGTAATTTGTAATTTCTTCCATGCTTGAATCACAATATGTCTATAGTAGAATATAAGTAAGTCCACTCTAGTCCATAGCTCTTCCCCTCATCCTGAGTAATCTGGGATGGTGATGTCCACTCCACCTCCAATTGAGAGGGGCCTTATATCCCATGGGGAAGATGGATGGGACTATCCTCCTTGCAGCTGCAGACTCTCTCCATTCCCTGGGATGGCCAATGTCCATCATCATCTCCCCACCAGTTGTCCTGGGTGAGTTCAATGAGCTGTAGGGTAGGAGTTGCTGCTCCACCGAGGTTCCGGACCTAGCTGGCACATGGAGAGCTCAAAGACTCGTCTCTGGATGTACATCTACAAACTCCAACACCAAGTATAGGTTTGAATAGAAGGGATAGAAGTGCCATGTGCAAGGAAGACATAGTTGAGACCAACTCTGTCACTCGCAGGAGCACAAACTCCAAAGCAGGGCCAACTGGCAAGGCACCAAACTTTGGAGCTATCCACCCTGACATAGGACCTGGGTGTCTCAAGAACCCTCATGAGTCCCACTATTTGGGGTGATTTCCACTTTGGAATTCTGTGAGAGCCTACTGAGATGTGCATAAGTGTTACCTCTGGGATGACCTCCCGACTCATTTTGAAGTCTCTTAACCACTTTTCCCCCTTTTATTCAAGGTCTTCTTTCAGTCACTTTACCAGTTGGCACTTGGTAGCAATCCCTCGGTGCCAGGGAGGCTTAACCCCGGGAGTCATGTCCCATGCTGCGAGGAAGGTAATGCATTCATATGCTGAGTTTGGCTTAGAGAGAGGACACATTTGAGCAACAAGGAGGCTGTCATGAGGCAACCCTCAGGCACCCCATATCAATAGGCTAAGTTTCAATTTCAAGAGCAAAGACTCATAAGGCTAGTCATCAATATCAAGGGCCCATCATGGATCATCCTCCTTCACTAATCACTGCCCCTGCACTTGGGGGTCTGTTGCTGCTCCCTTAGAGAATGTGGCAGAACTCTCCAGGATGGAATTCAGTATTCTCTCATTTACTGAGCGATTCTCCACCCACTGTAACAGTGCCCTGTGAACATTTGAACATTTTTAAATACCTTATATCTATGTTCAGGTGAACTTCCTCCCATGCATCCCCCATCCCTGAAACCCCACACCAATGATCCTCCCCTGTCCCAGTTGTAACCCTTCTGTGACCCAAACCTTCTTCAAAGATGAAGCCATTATAATAGCTGAATACAATGAAAATGAAAATGAAATAATAATGATAAGCTTAAATGTAAGACATAAAATACACGCAAAAAAATTAAAACAACAAAAAATAAAAGATTGGGATATTAAAAAATGGAAAAAAATTTTCTGACCTTTTGCCTTTCATCACAGCAATATCTGGTTTCCAATCTGTACCGTTGCACCTTCCCTCTCTCATTCCCCAGTGTCTCACAATTTTTCATTTTGTTTTCAAAGGAGTTTTAGGTCACAGGAAAGTCACACACAGAATAGAGGAGACTCTCTTATACCCAACATCTTCCCCCCTTTTCTTCCCCCCCATATTAATACCTTTTTATATGTGGATGGTAGCATTGTTATAACTATTATTAAAATAGTGAAACATAGCTACTAAACATTGTCAATGGTTTACACTATGGTTTACATTTTAGACTGTACACTTTTATAAATTTTGATAATATTTACCATATCCTGTGTCCATCAATGTATGGTAATGAGGAACATTTCCACTGACCACTAAATAGCCCCTGTTTGATCTGTTCTATTCCTCCCACCCCATCCACCCAGGGCACATGACGACCCCTGGCTTGACTCGTTGGATGACAAGATTCATGGTTACACGCAACAAGAGGTCTTGACACACTGGTTTGTCCTCCCCTATTAGGAACCGCCCTCGCTCAAGAGAGACTCCCACCTGTCTATTTCTGAACAAATAAGTCCTTCCAAAGATGGGAGTCCAATTCCTTCCCGCTCATTATATGGGTCTCCACCCACTGATACAACACATTATGACAGAATGAACACTCACACACTCCCTAGAAGCCTGCTGCAGGTGTGCCCTGTCCCGAATGCCCCCTCAACCAACACCCTAAACCAGTGAGACTTCCTTGTCATATTGCCATAAGAGCATTCCCACCTCTGTACTTTCAACCTCATACACACAAATCCCCGGTGTTCACCTGGTCCCCCTCTCAACCCTCCCCCCAGGATCCTGGACCTTCTATCCCACCCTTCCCAATCTACCCACCAGTCAACCCTGCACCACCCAACCCAATAATATCACTACCCTCCTGTCCTATCTCTTCAATACACAACTACACTCTATCACTTTACCATAGATTACATCCGTATGGGTGATGGCTCAAAACATTCTCTTCTCTTTCAATATCTTGTAAACCTATCTTCAAGACAAAAGCTCAATTTCCTTAATTCATATCAGTGAGGTCATGTACTGTTCATCTTTCAATGCCTGGCTTGCTTCACTCAACATAAGGTTTTCAAGATTAATCCATGTTATCCCGTGTGTTAGCACTTTATTCCTTCTTACAGCTGAGTAATATTCCATTGTATGTATGTACCACATTTTGTTTATCCATTCATCTGTTGGTGGGCACCTCGGTTGATTCTAACTTTCGGCAATATTGAACAATGCTGCTATGAACATTGGTGTGCATATATCTGTTTGCATCTTTGCTTTCAGTTCTTCAGGGTATATACCCAGCAGTGGAATCGCTGGATTATATGGAAGTTCTATAGTTAGGTTTTTGAGGAACCGTCAAACTGTCCTCCATAGTAGCTGGTCCATTCTACAATCCCACCAGCAGTGGATGAGGGTTCCTATTCCTCAATATCCTCTCCAACACTTGTAGTATGCTGTTTTTTTAATAGCTGCCTTTCTGATGGGTGTAAGATAGTATCTCAGTCTAGTTTTGATTTGCATTTTCCTAATAGCTAGCAATGTCGAGCATCTTTCATGTGCTTTTTAGCCATTTGTATTTCTCCCTTGGAGAAGTGTCTTTTCAGGTCACTTGCCCATTTTTCAAATGGGTTGTTCATCTTTTTATTTTTGAGTTGTAGGATTTCTTTATGTATGCAGGATATTAGTCTCCTATCAGCTATATGGTTGCCAAATATTTTCTCCCATTGTGTAGGCTGCCTTATTAGTTTCTTGATAATGTCTTTTGAGGTGCAGAAGTTTTTCATTTTGACATGATCCCATTTATCTGCTTTTCTTTTGCTGCTCATACTTTGGGTGTGAAGTTCATGAAAACGTTTCCTATTCCAAGGTCCTGTAGGTGCTTCCCAACATTATCTTTCAAGGTCTTTATGGTATTGGGTCTTATACTTAGATATTTGATCCATCTTGACTTGATTTTTGTATGAGGTGTGAGATGGTTTTTCTCTCTCATTCTTTTGGATATGTATATACAGTTCTCCAAGCACCATTTGTTGAAGAGGCCATTCTCTTCCAACTGAGTGGGCATGGTGGCCTTGTCCTGGTATCAGATGACTGTATATGTGAGGATCTATATCGGAACTATCAATTCGGTTCCACTGGTCAGTATGTCTATCCTTGTGCCAGTACCCTGCAGTTTTGACCACTGTGGCTTTGTTGTATGTTTTAAAGTCAGGTAGTGTGATACCTCCAACTTCATTTTTCTTTTTCAATATGTGTTTTGCAATTTGGGGCCTCTTACCCTTCTAAATAAATTTTGTAGTTAGTTTTCCAATTCTTTTAAAAATGCTGTGTTGATTTTCATTGGGATTGCATTAAATCTGTAGATTCGATTGGGTAGGATAGACATCTTGATGATGTTTATTCTTCCTATCCATGAACAGGGAATATTCTTCCATTTATTTAAGTCTTCTTTGATTTCCTTTAACAGTGTTGTGTAGTTTTCTGTATATAAGTCCTTTACATCTTTAGTTAAATTTATTCTTAGGTATTTGTTTTTTTTAGTTACTATTGTAAATGGTATTTTTTTCTTGATTTCCTCCTCAGATTGCTCATTATTGGTGTACAGAAGTGCTACTGATTTTTGAGCATTGCTCTTATGCCCTGTGACTTTACTGAACTCCTTTATAAATTCTAGAAAGTTTGTTGTAGATTTCTCAGGGCTTTCTATGTATAGGATCATGTTGTCGGGAAATAGGGAAATTTTTACTTCTTTCTTTCTAATTTGTATGCCTTTTATATCTTTTTCCTGCTTCAGTGCTCGAGCAAGTACTTCTAAGCCAATGTTAAATAAGAGTGGTGATAGTGGGGCATCCTTGTCTTGTTTCCGATCTTAGAGGGAAAGCTTTTAGGAATTCACCATTGAAGATGATGTTAGCTGTGTGTTTTTCATATATACCCTTCTTCATGTTCAGAAAGTTTCCTTCTATTCCTATTTTTTGCAGTGTTTTTATCAGAAAAGTGTGCTGTATTTTGTCAAATGCTTTTTCTACATCTACAGAGACGTTCATGTGATTTTTCTTTCAGTCTATTTATGTGGTGTATTACATTGATTGCTTTTCTTATGTTGAACCATCCTTGCATACCCAGGATGAAATCCACTTAGTCATTGTTTATAATTCATTTGATATGTTGTTGAATGCGATTAGAAAGTATATTTTTTTAAGGATTTTAACATCTAGGTTCATAAGAGAGATTGGTCTGTAATTTTCCTTTCTTGTGACATCTTTGTTTTGCTTTGGTATTAGGGTAATGTTGGCATCATAGAATGATTTAGGCAACGTTCCTTCTACTTCTATTTTTTGGAAGAGCTTAAGCAGGATTGTTATCAGCTTTCTCCGGAATGTTTGGTACAATTCACCTGTGATGCTGTCTGGTCCTGGGCACTTCTTAGTTGGGAATTTTTTGATGCCTGTGACTAATTGTTTACTTGTAATTGGACTGTTGAGTCCGTCAGTTTCTTCTTTCATCAATGTCGGCTGCCTGTGAGTTTCTAGGAATTTGTCCATTTCCTCTAAATTATCGTTCTTATTGGCATATAATTTTTCAAAGTATCCTCTTATGATACTCTTTATTTCTGTGGGGTCAGTGGTGATATCCCCTTCCTCATTTCTTATTTTGTGTATTTGTATCTGCTTTCTCTTTTTCTTTGTTAGTCTGGCTAAGGGTTTGTCAATTTTATTGATCTTCTTGAAAACATAGCTTTTGGTCTTCTTAATTTTTTTCTAGGGTTTTCTTATTTTCCATATCATTTAGTTCTGCTATAATCTTTGTTATTTCCTTCTTTCTACTTCCTTTGGGGTTAGTTTGTCATTTTTTTTCCAATTCCTCCAGGTGTGCAGTTAGGTCTTCAATTTTAGCTCTTTCTTCTTTTTTGATACATGCATTTTTATGGCTATGAATTTCCCTCTCAGTACAACTTTGTCTGCATCCCATAGGTTTTGATATATTGTGTTTTCATTTTCATTCATTTCAAGGTAGTTTACTTATTTATTTTGAGATTTCCTCATTGACCCACTGTTTGTTTAAGAGTGTGTTGTTTAATTTCCATGTCTTTGTGCCTAATCTTGTTCTCTGGCTCTTAGTGATTTTGAATTTCATTTCATTGTGGTCAGAGAAATTACTTTGTATAATCTCAATCTTTCTGAATTCATTGAGAGTTGTTCTTTTGCCTAGCATGTGGTCTACCTTGGAGTATGATCCATGTGCACTCAAGAAAAATGTATATCCCCCTGTATTTCAGTGTAGCATTCTGTATATATCCTATTAGGTCCAGATCCTCTAATGTAGCATTCAGAGTGTTTGTTTTTTTAATTGATTCTTTGAGATGTTCTGTCTAATGGTGATAATGGTGTATTAAAGTCCCCCACTGTAATTATAGAGGCATTTATGTCTCCACTTAGTCCTTCCAGTGTTTGCCTCATGTATTTTGATGTGCCCTAATTAGGTACATAAATTTTATGATTGTTTTTTCTTCTTGAAAGATTACCCCTTTTACTAATATATAGTGTCCACCTTTTCTCTTACAATAGTTTTGCATTTAAAATCTATTTTGTCCGATATTAGTATAGCTACTCCCACCCTCTTTTGGTTGTTGTTTGCTTGTAAAATTGTTTTCCAGCCATTCACTTTCAGCCTCCTTGAATCCATGGGTCTAAGCTGGGTTTCTTGTAGACAACATATAGATGGGTCATATTTCCTTATCCATTCTGCCAATCTGTCTCTTGACTGGTGAGTTTAACCCATTAACATTCAGTGTTATTACTTTCAAGGAACTTCTTACATCAGCCATATTTTCTTTGGGTTTATGTTGTCAGAAGTTGTTTTTATTTCTCTTTATGTCTTTTTAGTTATTTTTACACTCTCCTCCAACTCTCTCTCTCCTGTTTTTTCCTTTCAACCTGTAGAACTTCCTTTA
>JAQZBX010038499.1:0-23394 GCA_029593785.1 Cabassous unicinctus | reverse complement strand
CGGACCTGAGATTACTAATGATGGAAAAATCTGACACTATTTGCCTCCTGATGTGCTATAATTGTCAAAAAAATTTAACCTGAATATCATGATCAAGCTTTGAATCTAACTTCCAGTTTCAGGGAAAAATTCAGATAGAGGGACAAGTTAAAGAAACAATCAGACAAATATGAGACATCTTACAAAACAACTACTTCGGTTTCTTCCAAAAAAATGTTGGGAGTGGAGGTGGCTTATACGATTAGGCACCTCCCTCCCACACGAGAGGCCCTGGGTTCGGTTCCCGGTGCCTCCTAAAAAAAGAAGACAAGCAGACAGCGAGCACAAACAACATGGGGGGCGGGGGAATAAATAAAAATAAATAAATCTTAAAAAAAAAACACAAAAAACTCAATATTATGGAAAAATAAAAGGGCTGGGGTGAACTAGGTCTAGATTAAAAGATTAGAGACATGATAATTCTATTCAATCTGAGAACTTTGGTTAGATCTGGTTTGCAAAAATAGCTATAAATGGTAACATATGGAGAAATGTGAATATGGATTGGAAAACATGCTATGAGAGGATTGTTAATTTTCTTAGGCATGACAACAGTATTGTGACTTATTCTTCAGAAATGCATGCTATTGTATTTAGGGATGACTATGAAAAATTACATGTACATATACAGATAAAGCAAATATGATAAAATGTTGACAACTGTTGAACATAGATGATGGTATATTCACTATTCTTTCAACTTTTCTGTATGTTTAGGAAAAAAACATATTAAAAAGATGGCGAGATACAGAGGACAATCTGTGTGAATGGGTGGTATCTGTAAAAGGCCTTCCACATAGCTGCTTGGCTGCCTCACAGCATGGTGACTGGGTCCAATGGAAAAGAGACCCAAGAGAGGGTCAGTTGGATGCTGCATGCCTTTTATGACTAGCCTCAGAAGTCAAATAGCATCATTTTCTTCACATTCTATTTGTTAGAAGCCAGTTTCTAAGGCCAGACCATACTCAATGGGAGTAAATTCAGATCTTGCCTCTCAATGCAGGAATGAAAATGTTATACTATAAGAACATATGGGATGAGATATACTGGTGTGGCCATCTTTCAAAAATACAATTTGTCACACCTATGCTTATCTCCACTTTAGCATTTATTATAGTGAGTTTTTATTTTTTAAGAAGCTTTAGATTACATAAATGTTATATCAAAAATATAGGGGATTCCCATATACTCCACCCCCTCCGCCTCCCATGCTTTCCCCCAATAACAACATTGTTCATTAGTGTAGTACATTTGTTACAATTGATTAACACATATTGAAGCATTGCTACTAATCATGGTCTATAGTTTACATTACAGTTTACACTTTGCCCCACACAATTTTATAGGTTTTGACAAAATATATAATGGCCTGTATCCATCATTGCAATGTTGTGCAGGACAATTCCAATGTACCCCAATGCCCCATGTTACACCTATTCTTCCCTTTCCCTCCCCTCTCTCCCACCTCTGGTGGCCACTGCCTTTATATCAATGATACAAGTTCTTCCATTGCTAGAATAATAAGTCTACTTTAGTCCATGGTTGCATTCCCCCCTTATGTTTGTTCATTCCTCAATCTTGAGGATTTTGATATTATAGTGTGTTTTAATTGCCTATTTCTTTGTATTTCTTCCTTGATCCATTATAAGCTCTTTGAAAAAAAGACAATGTCTTAATTGTTCTGGAATATTCAGACATTAGCCCAGTGCTCAGTACACCACGACTATGGTAGAACACAACCCACCCCTCAATAGACAGTCTCTTATTTTTTCTTTAGTGGTCAAATCCCAAATTTTAGTTGAGAACATAGTTACAGATCATTATTTGAAAGCAATATCCCCAAACTTGCTTGAAGCTGTATGTAGCCAATGGAATATAAGTAGAAATGATATGTGCAACTTCTAAATTGAGCCCTTAAAGGAAAGGGATGTGGTCTCTACTAGTCTCTCCTCCTCTTGTTGGCTGGAAATGAACAAGATGGCAGGAGCTGGAGCAGCCAAATTGGACAAAAAGAGAGAAGGTGTATGAAAAGGATGACAGAGCAAGAAAGTAAAAGGAGCCTAGGTCTCTACTGACTGTGGAGCTGCCCTGAGCTTTCAGCCTATGATGTACAGGAGAGAGAAATAATCAACTACCTTGTTTAAGCCATTAGTATTTTAGAGACTTTCAGGCTAAATGTTTCTCAAATAATCACTATTCTATTAAACTTTAGAAACTGAACCATATTGGTAATATTCTATTACTTAATTCTATTTAGTATTTTTCTCCAATACTTACACATATACTATAAATTCCTTTTTTATTAATAAAATATTTCACAATTTAAAAATGGGGGCAAAATGAATTCCAAAGGATTATGGTATACATCTGCTTCCACAGATGCCCACATTTCAAAATGAATTAAAATGAGTTCTTAAAGTTAGAGCAATTTTCTGATTCTATACATTTAACTCACTTCTTTTCATCAAGCAATGTAACTAAAAAATAACATATTTTAATTTAATTTCATATTACTAAAAACTAACCTTTTTCATACAGTCCACATAATTATTGTACCGCAGAGTTCCCTGGGGAAATTCATCAGACTTCATAGGGAAATTAGAAACCACAAGCTTTTCAAGAACATGCTTAAGGTCCTCAAGATTTTCTCCAGTGCAACTGGTGAAGAATGGAAGAAGAATTATAGCTTGACCCTGTGGAGCAATGAAAACATATGAAATTGTACTAATCACAGCTTACAAGCCAGTATAATACAAAAAAAGTACTGCTTTCTAAAAACTGCAAATAAAGCACTACACAGACTCTAAGAATGACTTTGGAGTAACTTCTATACTACATCAAAACTTGCCTGATCCAATTCTGCAATTTGGCTTCCATTCCAGAGGGAAGTTAGCTGATGAAGGTAAGTATAATTAAATAGGACAGTGTGTGCTGATTCTGTATGTGCTTTGTCCTTCTACAAATGAAGACTCAAGTAGAAATATATTGGACAAGTTTTGCATGGAAAGAACATCTTAAATTTCCTATGGGGTAATTTACAACCATCCCTTCCAGAGCTAACTGAGAACTTCATACTAGGCTTAAAAGGAACTAGGTGTTATTTTCTGTCCCTTCCGTGGCTGGTAAGTTCTAGGACTCCCTGATATTGAGAAATGAGAAAACTGATTAATCACACAAAGCAAATAATTTCAAAGAACTATCTTCATTATCCAGGAAAAAGATCCTTTTCATCAAGGCCACATTTTAATAGAGTTTAAAATCTATTTACATAGGAATTTAAAATTAGCAGTCTTAAAATTATAATATTTATTAAGTTCTGGGCCTTTAAAATCACCAAGAAATTTTATATTATTTATTAATAGAAAAATGAATAAGATTTAAAGTTGATCATTCATGTTGCAATTCCAAAAAAAGTCAATTTAAATCATATATATGCAAAGATAATTGTTAATTCTTCCAAATATTGTAATCTCATTGTGGTTATACTTTAAAAGAAACATCCTTATGTTTAGAGACATGATATACGTGCAGATTAGGTAACATGATATCTGGGGTTTCTTTCATGAGGATAGATGAGGGTGACTGTACAATTGAAACAAAATGCTCCCTGGACCATTAGTTATTGAGGCTGGTGATAGGAACACATGATTTTATTGTACCAGTCTCTCTGCTATTGTACATATTTGAAAATTTCCATAATAAAATATATAAAAAAAAAAACCAGAATAAATATGCAAAGAAAAAACAAAAGGAAAATAATGGAAAATGCAATCTAAAAAAAAAAATCTTTAAATCACTTACCTTTAAATGTAGACCCAACTTTGAATCAGCAAGTAGACTAGTGTATGTTCTAAAGACTTCAGAAAATGAGCTGTGGTCTGTATTAAAAGATACCGATGAATCAATCTAAAGGAAGGGAAATAAAAATGACACATTTCTATAAAATGTCCTTATTTACTTTAACACATTTTCCACATGTTTAAATTTCAAAAATGGATTATAAATTTGTTCTTGGGCTTAAATAATATTTCAGCAACTCTGGTTCTGAAATATTTTTAAACTAATAAAATAATGCATTTAAAGGTACAATAAAAAGGTAAAATATAAGAAATGATAATAGGTATAATAAATGATAATAATGTGCAATGGAAAATGTTATTTCAAAATGTGATTTAAGGCAATCAACAATCACCCAACCAACATATTTCTTATTTATCAAACCAATATGTTTTTGAAGTGACTTACATTAAATTTTAAAAGATTACAGAGTCCAACACAATGAATACCTGTAAAATTTTTCCCAGTAAGGTCAGCACTGCCATCTTCCTTTCAGGAGCAGAATCTTTGGCCCACCACAGATCACACCTTTTCCAGTTTTGTAGAATTGCAGTCACAAGTTTCAGTCCTTGGTGCTTGTGAATGGTTCGATCTCTGAAGCTCTGATCTAACATACCATTCAAAACAGCACTCACCTGAAACAATTTATGATTGAAGAAAATATCTTAATGTTGAGACAAAGAAACTAAGAAAATTTACTTTCATGTCAAAGCTTTTCTTGGAAAATAAAGATGTTAATTCTGTAATAGATGTTGGATCTACTTCAGAACTCTTCAAATTTGAAAACACTTTAACATGTACTTTTTCCCATATTAAGCATAAAGAGGCCTCATTTTTCTCATCACTAAGTTAGAACTTTGCAACTGGGCCTTTAGCAGAGACTTAATGCTTAACCATGGGACACAAAATAACCATGTGACCTGAACTGACCATCATAATTTGGGTGTTGCTGACCCAGAAGCCATAAAGTTGGGCATGCACAGCAGCACTTCTTTATCAGATGGTAGTAGTAGATAGGACTCCAGCAGGCCCTGAAGGCACAAATAAGTTACATGAAGCAGGGCCCAAATGCCCACAGCCCCAACTCCTGACACATTATTTTCTCTTTCCCAGCCCACAGCTATGGCCTCATGGGGAGTTTCCTACAAGCAGCTGACTGAGGAAGAGAAAACTTGAGTCCAGTTTATAGGCGGTTCTGAATGATATTCAGGTACCACCCAAAAGTGGACAGCTGCAGCACTATAGCCCCTTTCTGGGACCTCGCTGAAAGGCAATGGTAAAAGGAAATTCCGCCCCCCCCCAAGGGGGGAGGGGCAGGCAAGCTTTAAGCAGTACACCTGGTTGTTCATTTTGCTTGGAAGGAGAAATGGCTGGGTGTGCATTTGTATACTAATTTATGTATTGTTGCCAATGGTATGGCTGGATGGTAAGGGAATTGGAAGAAACATGATTGGAAAACTGGTGACAAGTCAGTCTGGGGAAGAGGTTTTCTAAGTGGCAAAAACATGAAGGTATTTGTGTCCCACGTGCACCCTCATGAGAGGGAGACTTCTGCAAAGGAAGATTTTAATGCATAAGATGACCCATTCTGTGGATACCAATTGGCCTCTCTTCCCTGCCACTCCTGTTATTGGCCTCTCTTCCCTGCCACTCCTGTTATTGCCCAATGGGCTAATGAACAGAGTGGCCATGAAGGCAGGAATGGAGGTTTTGCATGGGCTCAGCAATATGGACTACCCCTCACCAAGGCTGACCTGGGTACAGGCACCGCGGAGTGCCCAGTCTGCCAGCAGCAGAAACCAATACTCAGTCACTGATATGGCACCATTTCCCGAGGTGATCAATCTGTTACCTGGTGGAAGGCTGATTACAGTGGACCACTTCTATCATGGAAGGATTAACATTTTGGTTTTACTACAATAGACATTTACTCTAGATACATATTTGCCTTCCCTGAACACAATAGTTTCCCTGCCAAAACTATCATCCATAGACTCCCAGAATGCCATATCCACTGTAATGGCATCCCACACAGCACTGCTTCTGACCTCACTTCACAGCAAATAAAGTGTGGGAATGGGTCTTTGATCATGGAATTCACTTGTCTTGCCATGTTCCCCGTCATCTTGATGCAGCTTGATACAACGGTGAAATGACCTTTTGAAGACTCAGTTACAGTACCAGGTAGGTGGCAATACTTGCCAGATTGGGGTAATGTTCTCCAGCAGCCCGTATATGCTCTAAATCAGTGCCCAATATATGGTGCTGTTTCTCCTGTAGCCAGGATTCATGGGTCCAGAAATCAAGGGGTGGGAATGGGAGTGGCATCATTGACTATTAGCTTCAGTGATCCCCTAGAAAAATCTTTGCTTTCCATTCCCGTGACCTTAAGCTCTGCTGGTCTTCAGGTCTTAGTTCTAAAGTGAGGAATGCTTCCACCAGAAGACACAACGTTTCCACTGAACTGGATATTAAGACTGCCACCCAGCCACTCTGGGCTCCTCATGCCTCTGAATCAACATGATATATATATACATATACCCTATTGGTTCTGTTTCTCCAGAGAACACCGACTGATATAATGAGTTTATCAAACACTGAATTTATCTTAAACTTTTTAATGATCTCTTCACATCTGTCACCAGCATCAATATCTGGTTTCTCTGGGAACCACGTATCACAAAACAAAGGCTTAACCTTACCAGAATTATCAAGAAATGTGAAGCCAGAGGGGGCAACAGGAAGTGCTGGAGATCCAGGTTCTTTCTCTAAATGACTCGCTCACACAAGCCTTGCTGTACAAGCGATTCAAGTGAGCTTCAGTCTTAGCTTGTGGCATTACAGACTGAACTCCAAATGGAAGATGAGAATGTACTTCTCTTTTACCACTACCACTGCCTTAAATATATGCGCACACAAAGAGGCATGTGCACACATGGGCACACACACGTTCACAAAATGAACACAAATGCACACACACACACACACACACATACACATGCATGCACATAAGATGCTGACACATGTCCACACAAAAGCACACACATACACAAGCACACACATATATGCCCATACAGGCATCCACAAAGGCTTACACACATGTATATATGCAACACGTGTAGGCACACATCCATGCATGCAACCACACAGGCAAGCATGCACACAGGCACATGCATAAGCACATAATATGCAAACACATGTACAAACAAGGCACATATACATATGTGCACATACACACTCAGAAATGCATATACATGCACACTCAAATACCCACAAGTATGCTACAATACGTACACACAAAATTCAATATCCTACAAAGCTGTCCATTATATTGTTAGGCCTAGAGATTATGAGGGCATGAGGCAATAGAAAAAAAAAATCAATGTTTCAATATACATTAATTAGCTATTGATAAAAGATTTTTTGTTTTCTTTGACTTTGTTTTTAAACATTAGAAAGAGATTTTAACCTTTCGGAAGGGATCTTATTTTTTATGAAATATTTCAGAAATATGGCATTCCTTTTAGAAGCATTATATAAGAAAATATTTACTTAAAGGAAAATTTCAGTACCATTTTGGGATTATCCACTGATGATTTCATGAGTTCCAATACAGCAATGTCTAGATTTTTTAACAATTCAGCATTGATAGTTTCCGAGAATAAGCTATAGAAATACTCTCCATGAGAGAAGCTGACGATGTTTCTCTGTGACCATCCAAACGATGGCTTGGACAATACAGTTGTGTTCAGGAGAAGATTCATAAGCTGCTCACACTGTGAAGAAGACAGAAAAAGTAAAATGACAAGAGTATGTACTCTCACATGCTATGGAAAGACACCTTGGAAAGTAAGGTCTAAAGAGAGCCTGACATTTGAAAGCCTGTGTTCAATTTTAAAACTCTAAAGGGTACTGGAAAAAAAAAATCACATACATTTCAAATAGCCTCAATTTTCTACATTTCATTTTGGAAGAGAGAATTTCCCTTACTCACATTTCTCCCAAATTTCCAGAAAATCTTTTTGTTTTGAGGGGAGAGTCTAGTAAGGGGGAATATTTTTAGAAAATTTAAACATGTAATTTGTCCACATTAAGTGGACAAGGAGGTAAAGAAAAGGTTTCTGCTATGAGAGAAGGGAAGAGGGAATGGAATTAACACACAAGACTGCCTGGGGGATCTCAGCTACAACAGAGATAGTTTGCAGCTAGTCTGCACAGTTCAAAAAGCCATGAAGTCATTTTTTTGTGGTGCCTCTGATGATTTTGAAATTATCCTCTAGAAGTCCTCTCGAATCATCCATCAAAGAATCACCAAGGACAGGGGAAGAAGAGGCCATTGTGTCAACACAGTTCCAGTTTATATTCACAAAACTGTCTTTTCCTAAAATCCTTTTGGCAAAAAAGTAGGATAGAATAAACTTCAATATAAGAAGAATGCTGTTCTACTTCTTTATAAAGAAAAATAAAATAAAATAAAATCTTTTAGAGAGTCAGCTCAAGTAAGTCATCTGCAATACCTAATGCAGCTAAGACCTTACCCACCTAAATTCTACTGTTTTTAGAAACACATTGCAAATGACTTATTTATTTCTATCATTAGAATAGTGTATCACGTAGTTCAGGGGTTCTTAATCTTTTTTGTTCCATGGACCCCTCTGCCAGTCAGGTAAAAACCATGGACCCCTTACTAAGTCCATACTATACTGTGTATTATTTAATAAATATATCACACCCACACCAACATGTCCCCACAATAATGTTTTTTTAAAATTTTCATTCAAGCTCACGGACTCCCTGAAATCCGTGGACACCTGGTGTAGTTGTTTTTCCTACCAGTCCTCCAAAAGCAAATGCCAACTCCAGAAGTCCCCTGGCCAACTGCTCACAACTGGCATCTAGTGCAGGAAGGCAATGTCCTTCGTCTCCAGGTACAAGGCCTTCATAAATCAGGGAAAGAAGTTTTGTGCCAATAGAATGATGAAGATCTGCAGACTAAAATAAAGTCAACACTGAAATGCCTAGCAAAGAAACATTTCGTAGAAAAAACAATTTCTTAACTTCTTTCGTTACTAAAAAAATCTGGGGAGGCGGGTGTGGCTCAGTGAATGGAGCTCCCGTTTACCACGTGGGAGGCCCCGGGTTCGCTTCCCGGGGCCTCCTTGTGAGGGCGGGCCGGCCCGCGCAGCCTGGTGGGCTGATGCAGCAAAACCTCACAACAGGAAGCGGGTGTGGCTCAATGGATAGAGCCCCCGTTTACCATGTGTGAGGCCCTGTTCGCTTCCCGGGGCCTCCTTGGGAGGGCAGGCCAGCCCTCGTGGCGCGGCGGGCTGATGCAGCGGGACCTCACAGCAAGGGGGAGATAAGCAGACACGGAGAAGACACACAGCGAATGGACACGGCAAAGCACAAGCAGCAAGGGGAGGACAAATAAATAAATAAATAAATAAATCTTTTTTTTTAAAAAAAAGTCTGTGTCAGCTATCACTGACAACATAAAATTATCTTCCAAAGTACAAGTTTGGAAAAAAATTTAAATTTTGCTTTAAAAGCTATCTTTTTCATTTATGTTGTCTGGACACAAAGGCACAGTAGCAGTTAGTCCCTAAAGTTCTTCAGAAGGATACACTGGAAATATTTAAATGTCCTCTATTTTACTTTCCTTTCAGATCTATTAATTTTTATATTTACTTCATATTTATATCTCAAAAAAATACCTAAATGAATGGAGCAAGTATTTCTGTATTCTCTTTTCAGAATGCTCTGCACATAAAGGATGTTTAACAAAAAGTATAAATAAACAGACTAATCAGTATGATAAAGATAAAAGAACCATAGAAACAAATTGGTTATGAAGGGTTTACCTGAGATGGTAATATAACATGCAGAAACCCAGCTTTATGAAGTTGTTTACATGCTGACACAAGAGAAGCCAGCTTGGTCTTATGCGAGTGAGCATCAGGATTATACAAGTCAATGGCACAAAGTTCCTCAATGCTGGCCATATGAGAAAACAGAAAGAAAACTAGTTGGGTTCTGATCTCATTAGGTTATCAGGACACAATGAAAAATTGTGTGTTCTATTATAAATATATTTACTAATTACCGGGTACTCAAATTCACTAATGTGGTTCTGGAAAGCAAATACAGGCTAATACCAAACAAAGTTCAAATATGCTAATCTAGCCATGGAAATCAAACGTGGTGCTAAACCCATCCAAAGCTTGGTCCAGGAAAGGCATTTGTTAAATATATGATTTCCAAGCAACCTGTTGAGATCATCTGCACTGAACATCCCATCAATGAGATCTTTTACTTCAAGAATGGGACTCCACTAGCCCACTGTGCCCAGCTATGGAGACACAGGGAAGCACAGTGGTTTTAAAGCTGACAGAGAGCAGGGAATCCAGGCCTGCCTTTGTGCAGGAAACCCACACCTACCTTTGTGTGGTTATCTTTTCCTTCAGGTGCATCTCTAAGATGTCCCTGTGTGGAGACTTGTCCAGGGCTCTCATCAAGTTCACACAGACACTGGGAAGATGACTCATGACTTGAACATCACCCACATTGAAGCCTATGCTCGAGGGTTCACACACTGTCTTCACCAAGAGCTTCATAAAATGAATGGTAAGGAAGTCCTTGTCAAGGAGCTGAAGAAGATGATTTGAGTCAAACACCTTTCAGTAGTCAACATTTATATTTTTACAGTGCCAAATACTAACCTTAAATTAACATAGCAGCAGGAGTGACCCTACCTTGCATACTTTGGGAGAGATATTGAGTAGTGTGGTGGTGAATTCCATGATCCGGACCACAACTGTACATTTGCTGTAATTATATCCTTCTCTCTCTTGTGGGCTGGGTGTGTTACCTGATGCCCCAGTGCCAAAGCAGTTTTCTGCTGCTGTAATATCATGCATAGAAATGCTTTCTACAAAGAATGCCACTGATTTCAAAAGTGAAGACTGTGCTGCAGTGCCTAAAAATAATTACATTAAAATATTATATAAGTCCTTTTGTCCATAGAAATAACATTATTAACATGAAATTCCTTCTTTAAATATAGGTATGATAAACTTCAAAAAAATTTTAAGTATTTCAACAAAACAAAGTTCAATAAAAAGCTGACTAAAATGGTGGTTATTTCTTCTAATTTCAAAATTAATACCACCCAGATAGAATCCTATTTTGGACTAATAAGAACACATCTGTGACAGTTTAAAATTTTGTGAATCCCAGAAAAGATCATATTCATTGAACTAATCCATTCCTGTGGGTGTGGGACCCTTTGGATGCATTGGATTCAGTTAAGGGACCTTTTGATTAGATCACCTTTAGATTAGATTGCTTTATGGGCCTTTGATTGGACTACATAAGTGAGGCATGACCCAGGTTGGGTTTCCACCCTCTTGGCTGGTGGCTTATACAAGCTGAGAACTGAAAGCAAAAACACACAGATAAAGACAGCTGCCATTTTACTCTGCAAGGTTACCTATAGTCGCAGAAAGACAAAGAAACCCCAAGAGAGTGTGAGGGAGGTATTGGAGGTTGGAATCAGCAGAACACAGAGGCATGGAAAGAGGTCTCTGGGAGGCAACAGGCCCACAGAGCTGCTTGAAACTGACAGGGAAAGCAGCTTAGATGAGAAGGCAGAGACCCAGATATCCACCATTTTACCTTGCCACATAGCAGAGTCTAGGATTCGCCAGTAGCCGACCCTGGTAAGGCAGCATCTCTGATGATGCCTTGATTTGGACATTTTCATAGCCTTGGAACTGTAAGATTTCCCCCCAATAAATACCATTATAAAAGCTAACCCATTTCTGGTATTTTGCTCCCAATAGCTTTATCAAACTAAAATAACATCTATGGAAGATTGGGCCTTGACTCTCATGACTACTTGTGGTACTATAAATTAATATGACCTTTTGAAAGGGCAAATGAGATCTCATACAACAAACTCAAAGTGCTATTTATAATCAAACAGCAAATATTGCTGTTTTAAAAGTGTCACAATTTTTTAAATCTATCCTTCTAAGCAGAATCTCAACTTTTCTCAAAACTATATAAAATCTGTATTTCTGATCCCTAGCATGCACACACGTACACACATGCACCCACACACATGCGCTCACACACACTTGTGCACACACATGCACTCGTGCACACAGACATGCACTTGTGTGCAACACAGATGCACTCATACACAACTCACATGTACATGTTCGTGCACATGGACATACACTCATGCACTTGCGCGTGTGCGCATGTATACTCCCCCATTATATCTGGCTTCTACCATCTTCAAGCTAAAAATAAGAAAGCCTGGTCCCTTTCTTTCAAACTCCCATTATACAGAGTTCAGATCTGATGGAATTAAAGAGAATGATGGTTTTCACCACCATAAAGCACTAAAGTGGCTGCTTTGTCTATTAAAAATCCTTTAAAGTAATAGGACATGTTTTGAGTGGCAACTTGAGGTTCAGCCCATGAGAAAGGATTTAGATGAGATTTCAGAAAGTTAAAATATCTCTGGTCAGAGACCCTCAAAACAAAGAGGTACACTGTCACTATATAACAGGCAGCTCTAGGTACACCATCCCAAGATACATACCTCCAAAGAACAATCTTCTGCCTTCCCGGATCTCATTTAGATCACTAAAAGGAAGTAGCCTGCCATTATCCTTCTTCCCAATATGGGCTAAGAAGCACAAACAAGATTCTACTCTGCATTCTGTTCTCTGCAAGCAACACTATTACTACCATTCTACTATACAATGCTTAAGGAATATGAAAACATTAAGAAAAATGTACTCTACACAGAAGCACAGAGCCTCATCACAGGATGAACTCTTTTAATGTATTATCATACAAACTAAACCCTGAAAAGAATATTTTATAAAAAGATCATCTAGAACCAGTGAACACGGCAAAAGGGAAGTATAAGCTTAAGATGGGTTTTGTAACTTCGTTTTGGCATCCATATCATACGCCCTCGTGAGACTGAATGAGAATACAGGCAAAGCACTTCACACAGCACTAAATAAAAGATTATTGTGGTTGCTGTTTTCTTGGGATTGTCAACAAGTTGTCAATCACACACCCCACTGATCTTTTCCCCAGCAGGACTAGGAAATGCTCATTCAGCGTCTGCATTGTGCCTACCCAAAAGTTCAAGCGCGCAGACAGTCTTCTCTTGGATAAACGTGTTGTAGCATTCCAGTGCTGCCAGAAGCATGTCCATCCACTGCAGTACAGCTCGGAGACTAAAAGGCCCTGACAGGTGGAGGAGGGTCGGCTGAGCAAGGATGCCCGACAGATGGTCATGACCACTTCCTCCCCCTTCAAAGTTGTTTATAAGAAAGGAAATATCTTCTTTCTTGATAATATCATTCAGCCATAAAGAAGGAGATTTGTTGCCTTAAAAAGAAACAAGATTAAAAGATGCATGTAAATATTTTTCATATAATTAATTTTCTTTTAACTAGTCACCTCTAATTAAAAACAGCATCTTCCAATAATAATAAACTAAAACTTGCATTATGTTAAAAATGTAATCAGACCAGAACAAGACTGGCAAAACCACAATACTTCAAATACAGCTTTCCAAAAAAAGTCCCACCTAAACTATCTAACAGAGCAGTAAAATCTCAAAATGATACCGGATAATTTTTTCACTATAGCACTTCCAGAACAAGTTCTATACAAGTTATATAATTACTACCAAGAAAGTATTTCTATCAAAAGTCACTCTCTTCAGCTTCTTTAAACATTATTTAGAGTAGCTATCTTAAACATAAAACCCTTTCCCCTGCCTGTTTTCTTAAAACTTAACATTCCCTTTTTAAGTCACTCAGGGTCCTATCCTGGTCTACTGATTGCATCTCAGTTTCCTCATTTGTAAATAAGAACAAGAATATTATCTATCTCTTGGGTTGTTAGAAAGATTGAATGAATTTAAGATTAATATTTGAAAAAGTGCTTAGAATAGTGTCTACCACTTAGTAAGTACAATGTTTGTTTTCTTTTTAAAGTGTCAAATGATCTACTTTATAAAAGATATCATTCCTTTAGATATTTAACTTTTTATAAACAAAAAAACATTAAAATTATATTTTGTATCCTCTGAAACCAGTGGCTCTGAAAAGGTAAAATTATTCTGACTGTAATGAAGTTAGAGAAATATCTGAAACAGTAACGTATTTCTGATGTATTAAGTTTTTCTATTGTGCCCCAAAATACCTATCACAAGCTACCTAAGTAAAAAGTCAAAAATTTTTGATGGAAAGCTATATTAAACATTTCATTATTCCCACTAAGAAAAGACAAAGAAAATAAGACTATAATAACGAGTGAAAAACAATAAGTATTTAAATTTTACATTAAGCGCTACCTAAGAGTGATAGAAGGCCATATAGAAAGAACACAGAAGGACACAGCTGGAGAGAACAAGGTAAGGGGCATCAGCAAACAGCGAGACAGGCTGAGAGAGCCAGGAAAACACTGGCAGAGAGTGGGGCCCCTCGCACCCCATTTCTTTCTCAGCCTCCTTCATGTGATCCTAGTCGTCTGTTTTGTGTTTGTGTGCTCCTGTGGCTTTCCATCCAACAAGTTCACAGTCCCTCTGAGTCTCAGCATTCAGCAGCCACCAGGATGCCACCTCAGATGCCCCGAATCATGGCTTAGGGACGTGCCCACCTCTGTCAACACAGCCTCCTGGATCTGTGGGCTCTTGTACCCAGCACCCTCACTCACAGGGCACACCTTCAGGACACAGAACATCAGTTGTAAATATACCTAATGCTGTTTCTGAAAACCACTGAGGAAAAGGTAAAGAGGAAAGAGAGAGGCAGGTATATACTTGAAGGACACAGAAGTGGTAGTCTAAAAAAAGCTCATTAATTTTACACAAATTACATGTTGGTAGAAGAATAAGGTTCATCCTTTGTTTAACAAAAACATTTCTGAGAGGTAAATGAAGCTCTATTTAATTCAAAATATACAAAGTCCCTATTATAGGCAATTGAGAGGAAAGGAGGAACAGAAATTTCTGGAATCAGTAAAGTTGACATCACTGGAGATTGTGTACACTAGAATAAGGAGAACTAAGTGTGAGTCAGGAGTCTTCCAAAACATAGCTCTACCTAAGTAATATCCGGGCACCAGTTTCCTTTAAAACGAAGGAAAATATGCTCTCTTTCTCCCCTACTCTTAATTGACTTTATAGAGTTGTGTTGAGAATAAAATGGCATAACATCATTTTTAAAATTTATTAAAAAGCAGTAAGCAATTGTTCTTTAAACACTTTACTAAATTAAACATGCAATTACATATTTCCACTATATATAAAAAAGTATAGTGTAGTACAAAAATATACATTTATATAGTATATATAGTATCTGGTAATAATATAATTATAGTATAATATATAGTAAATAAATATATTATTCACTACATTCATTTAAATAATGGAAAGACCATGTTTTATGTAAGTCCACATCTAAACCACAAATAAAAGCAAAAGTCATTTTATAGAACATAAGGATCACCATACCTGGCAATAAAGGAACAAATTTGTAAAAAAGCTCTATGGATTTGTGTCGACATTCTGTCTGGGGCCTTCCACAATGGGCTAAAAGCCACTTGACCATATCAGATAAACACAATGAAGATGCTGGTGGAAATCCTCTATATAGAAATAACACACTAATTAATACTCTCCCCAACATTGGACATTTAGCATACCAAAGTGATCTAGAAATCACAGGTTCAATTTTACCACATGGCTATGAAAAGCAACCTCAGAATAGGGCAATCAATTTATTTTTAATGCATTATCATTAGACTATAATCAAAATTTCATAGGTTAAATGGGTCCTAAAGGCTGCTTGACTACATATTTTTTTTTAATTGCAGGAAAAAAGTTAAAACATTTCCTAAAAGTAAAAGCACCAACTTTTGGGTTTCCATTTCAATGTAACTTAAAACAAAATGGGGTTTAAGATCTAAGGCAGCGGATCCCTGCACCAACTTCATCTGAATCACATCTGAGCGTGTTAGAACCAAGTTCTCTGGCCTGTCCCACACCTGCTGAATAGAAATTCTGAGGGTGGGGCCCAGAAATCTTTGTTTTAGCTCCAGACCTCCAGGTGCTTCTGATGTATGTTGAAGTACAAGGACCAGTGCTCTGAAGACATGCCATAACTCCTGGCAGAATCTGGAAGAATTGACTTCAAAATAACAAGTACTCTTCTCAAGAATATGCTAATGAAGTCTCTAAGGAAAAATTCTCCTCCTCTCCAGAAGGGTCACTGCCAGCACAGACACTAGAAGCACCCAGACTCCTTAAAGACTGGAAGATGTTGCTGCCTGACCCCCACCCTGTCTGAGATTCAATACTGTATCAAGTCCTCCAAGACGAACATGAGAAAGAAGATGGAAAACTGGCAATAACCCGGAAGCCTGGCTTTAAGCAGCTTCATTTCATAATTCCATTTATGCCAAAATCCTTTTATTTCACTATTTCAGCATTTTGACAGTTCATTTCTTATACCTTAAAATTGACTGCAAAATAGTTCAGGCATATTCTAGGCAAATAATTCCACACCAAATTCCTATTCAAAATTAGTGCAGGTAAAATAAAATGTCTCATAGTTACAAAACTAATTTTCAAGTTGCAACTACTGTCTTAACCAAGATCAAATCTAAATCAAATGCAAATATTCTCGCTGTCCTGATTTTGTAATAATCAGGATAGGCTAAACATTTGCTATATTAGAAACCATGCATGTGTCCCCAGACCTAGTTTTTCTCCGTAGGTCTGGTTTTTAGAATGCTGGTGATAAACTAAGCATGATTTATTATATGACCATCCTGTATGGGAAAAGACTGTAACTTTGGGTATCTTTGATAAACCTTAAGAGATATAGCAGGGGGATGTATGTGGCTTGGGTGGCTGGGCATCCGTCTCCCATATGAAGGGACCTGGGTTTGACCCCTGGGACCTCCCGGTAAAAATTTAAAAAATGAAAAATACAGAAGGCACGAGGGCCACCAGGCCCCGTGCACAGGTGTGCTGCCAGGCCCCGCGAGCAGGTGAGCTGTCAGGCCCTGTCTGCGGGTGAGCCACCAGGCCCTGTGTGCGGGTGAGCCGCCAGGCCCTGCAAGTGGGTGAGCCTCCAGGCCCCGTGCACAGGTGAGCCACCAGGCCCTGTGAGTGGATGAGCCACCAGGCCCGGTCTGCGAGTGAGCCGCCAGGCCCTGCGAGCGGGTAAGCCGCCAGGCCCTGTCCATGGGCAGGCCCTGCGAGAGGGTGAGCTGCTAGGCCCTGAGAGTGGGTAAGCCCCCAGGCCCCGCGAGTGGGTGAGCCGCCAGGCCCGGCAAGCCATGCAGCAAGATGATGACGTAACAAGAGAGTGACACAAGGGAGAGCCAAGACGAGATGCACCGAAAAACCAGGAACTAAGGTGGCGCAGGCGGTAGTAGGACGCCTCTCTCCCACATCGGAGGTTCTGAGGATCAAATCCCAGTGAAGACAAGAGAAGAAGGATGAGAAGAGAGGGCAGGAAATGGACACAGAAACAGCAAAAACGGGGGCGGGGGGTAAAAATGGATAAAAGTAAATAAATAAATAAATAAATCCTTAAAAAAATGTATAGGGGAGGAAGATTTGGACTACAGTTAGTAGTAATACTTTGACGATGCTCTTTCATGATTTGTTAACAAATGTTTCACAATGCAGGATGTTTGTGGGGGGGTTATGTGTGGGAGCCTGTATGATGTTATGCATGTTTGTTTTGTAAGATCACGATGTTTACTGAACACTTATAGTTTATGCATGTTCATGTATGAATGATATACTTCAATAAATTGTTTTTAAAAAAAATCTAAACCAAGTATTTTCAAACATAAAGCTTTTTAACATCTTTGGCAAACAGACTTATCCTATTTTCCCCCATTCCTTGTCTAGAAAAATAACTATATTTTCACACATTCTTCCTAGATTGTTCTTTATTAGCCAAGAATAGCTTAATGCTGAAAAAAAACAAAAAAGGAAAAGGCAGTAATATCACCTACCGTGGCAAACGTCGTCTTTTTGCTTTGTTTAAAGAAACGTGCTTCTTTTCAATGATGCGCCTTAGATGATCAATGGCATCACAACACTGTTGAATTGTACCTGTTCTCAAGTACAAAAAAGATATTTCTGAAGAAGATATATGACTAATTATTATTATAATAAGTTTATTGACTTTTTAGTAAAAGAAAGTTTTAATAAAAATGTAAATTTAATATCTTTTTTGATTCTCAGAATACAAAATTTAAATAAATGAGGTAGACTGTGTGTCCAAAAACAAAAATGAAACCCATATTTAAAAAGACTGTAGCATAGATAGTCTGATGGCAACCAGAAGGGGCACACACACACATACACACATATACTGTAATATCACTTAACTAAAAACTATGTTATTAACATCCACATCTGGCCAAAACACAGCTGGCATATAATGGATTAGAACTGGAAGAGACCTTTTAAGTATTACAAAACCCACGGACCAGACCAGAGCCTGTATACCTCAACTTAAAGCTATTGTTTAAGAAATGAAAATTCCTTTATCTCCCCTTCTGATGTAGGTTAAACTATATTATATTTTAATAATACAGACACTATAGAAGGAGAATAGAAAAGACATGGTAAAATCATGTCTATGGTCATCCCAGAAAGGAGCCTTATGCAATTTATTTGACCTCTGCCTCCAAGAAAGAGTAAAGTTTCACCTGTTAAGGAAATTCACCTTTGTGGAATGTCAAGATAAACAATGTAATTTTAAGCCCAATGATGGCAAGAACTAAATTTTAAGGATCTCTGGACATTGTAGGCTATCAACATTAATGATGAGAGATCTCAACCTGTCTTTAAAAAAAACAACAACAGAAACCAATATCTGATTTAGTGAAAGACAGGTCCTGTAACCACATAGCTGTGAGGTCTAAATAAGTCACTTACACTCTCTGGGCCTCTGGGCCCTCACTATGTGGGGAATGAATGGTGAGATCTCTAAGAATTCTTCCAGCTCAAATTAACTATAATTATCCTAATAGCTTCTGGACAGAATTTAACTTTGAAGATATTATTTATTACCCTCTTAGCTACTTTAGCCCATTTCTGGCTTAATATTTTTTTTATTATTCCTTAACCATGTCTGAAATATCTTTATCATCATCTTTTAACAAGACCTACTTCTTCTAAATGCTCAGTAGTGACTTCAGAGACAATGACCACATCTCAGTGGTTATTATACTCATCTTTCTACAACAAAGTACAAGCTGTAATTTTTATATTTTGTGTCATCATAGTGATTGACTAGCATCATTAGAACTTCATAATAAAATTGTCCCACCAGCCCTGGGCAGGGTCTCCAATGAATCAGGGGTCAAGCTTAGTGACCACCAGGGGTATATGGTGAGTCGGGGGGATGAGATAATCCAAGACACATTAATCATCCCAAATGGGAGACTTGAGAAAAGAAGAAAACATTATCTTATGAGAGAATCACCTGAGACTTAAACCCAGCGTATACAAGCTCTTAAAGACTTCTAAGGCAAACACAGGTAGGCATGAAAATAGAAAGCTTGGATTAAAACATACCTAAAGATTTCTCATCTGTATGTGCTAAGGCCAGACTTTCCATATATATAACCAAGGCTTCAAACACAAACTGTTCTACCAGAGACTCTTCTTCTCTGTAAAATAAAGAATAGTAAATCTCACCTAAGAAAATTATGGAGCAGGATGACACAGAAAAAAGTAATGTTAGAGAATATATACCTTAAATTCATTAAACAAATGTTCAAATGTTTTAAAACATAAAACAACCTAAAATACTTCTTTAAGAAGAAAATCTCCTCAAGAGCAGAGGAGGCTAAGTCAACATAAACTAAAAGAGGTAACACTAGCTTCTTCTCTGTCCATAAGTCCCCCTCCTCCTTCTACGTCTGTGTAATTATTCATAGCACATGACCTTAGAATCATTATTCTGATCACAATTTTATACAGCTCATTAAAATTAAATGTAGTAGAAAATAAGATCAGATCATATCCACATTCTTTTAAAATAAGTGAATTTTAAAAGCTTGTTCGACCTATCTAAAAATAAGTCAACACAAAAATAAATCCTAAGCCTAGCCTGTACATGTAGATAATTAACTCAATCAACAATGTTTGAGGTAACATAAACTCATGGGAGGTTCGAGGCACCAAAGGTCTTAAAATTATGTTGCAGAGGCAAATCTCTCACTGGAAAATCTATTCCTCAATAACACAGGATAGTAAATGATTAACTACAAAATGTCTGATATAGGCAAGCAGTTCCATAGGAGTTCAGAGGAAATTAAGAGTAGGAAACTCCATGGTGCTGAAGTGCTAGATCACTGCATCACCCCACTGGGAAGGTGGCCTCTCATAGAACAGAAAGAACTGAAGCAAGGCTCAGGAGGATATAGAGGATTTAGAGCAACAATTGTACACTGGTGTTTGCTTTGGCAGGAATATTATCTTAATTTTTAAAAAATTCAAATCCAAAGAGGATCAGAGCCTCTCATGGTTCTACAAGCTTCACACCTCCTTAATGTCTCTCACCCAGATCTGATACTGAGAATAAAGAATAGTACAAATACATAAAATCAGCATGAGCAAAGATATAGAGGTAAGATGAAAAACACAGGGGCCAGCAAGCAAAGTGGCAAAGCTGGAAGAAATGGTTAATTTGGAGGAATAATTTGTGATACAACTGCAAGTCAATTGGAGTTCAGCTCTTGGAAGGCCAGGCTATGTACAATAGATTACTGTAGGTACCAGGAAACCAGTTAAAGTGTGTATGTAGAGATAACATGACAAAATGGTACTCTAAAATTGCACTCCCCAAACAGAGATGTACAAAACAACTTATTGACACACAGCAAGGAAACATCAAAATCATATAATTATATTATTCAATATGCAAGATCTCAAAAAAATTTAGCTCACATGCATCCTTTCCCAAAAAGACCCTTGAAATGTGGTCCAACAAACAAGAGCGTATCCAGGAAAGAAGGCGGGGAAAAGGAAATGGAAAAAAGTAAAAGGAATGCTCAAGAGGACAGCTGAGAAGATCCAGGATGGCAATGTGCAACAGCCAGGGTGGACTAGCAAGGTGGCCTGAAAAAGAGAGAGGTTGACAGCTGTTTCCACCAAGACACTACTGTATATTTATTTCTATGTGAGCAGAAGGCCCAAGTGAGCCCAGTCCAAATTCTTAACTGAATCTGGCTTATCATGACCATGTGCTCAAATTTCTTGTTCTCCTGTGTATGTTCAGCCTGGATCAGCTAACAATGCTAATTTCTGCCACAAGAGATCTTAGCTTTGACCTGACAGGTAGAATAGGCCACTGTGAGCCCAGAAGCAGAAAATAAACTGCAGCCCACATCTTCTGATGGTATTTCTCTTCCAGACATCACCTGCTGGTCTACTTCACAGCCATCTCAAATGTCCAGTTTCTGGAGAGTCTTATTTCCCAGGACTGACTGGATCTTGTCTATCTACATACCTGGAAGGGGCCCTTGTAATCTCTCAGGGAAACCAAAGCCAGTCTCTGTTTATCTTCTGGGATCCTTCACCTAATAGTGAGAATGTTGCCCCTTTCCTGACATAGCTATCTCTGTGCTTACTATCAGCTTTCCAAAACTAAATAATATGTTGTTTAGATATACATACCTAGATGATAAAACTATAAAGAAAACCAAGGGACTAAGTAACATAAAAGTTTGGGGGGGGTAGCAAAGGGAGGATACGTGATTGGGAGGTTTCTAAAATACCAATTTATAATCTATTTCTTAACCTAGATGGTGGGTATGCAGAAACTTGCTTTATTATTATTCTATAAACTTTACATAGTTTTAAAAGCTCTTCTGTACATATAGGTTTCATAATTTAAAAAGCTAAAAAAAGAAAAACAGTGGCTTCAAACTCTAAACTATTTACAAGTAGTTAATTTTCATACAAACATACAAACTCCTATCTACTTGTCTGTCTACCTTTTTATTAATTGATCCCTTCTCCTCTATCCCAACCGATTTCCTGAGAGAAGCTATACTGACTTCCCAAACATATACCTCTACTTCACAGCATTTATTTCAGCTACAATTTTATATTTATCTATGTGAGTAACTGATTGATATCTGTCCCCTTTTCGGAAATGAAACTGTCATAAAGAGACTATGTCTTTCTACCTCTGGCATTTGCACATTACCTGGCACATAATATTTTTAATAAATAATGAGTAGATGAAAGACTACCACTACTACCTTAGGCCAGGGACATCTTTTAATATTTTTCTTGGACTTCTGTAAGAGCGGCTTCACTGGCATCCCAACCTACAGTCTTGTCCCACTCAAATCCACTCTCCATACAGGTACAAGCCAGTAAGTGAATTTTAGGAGGAAATCTGACAACATCACTCCTCTGCTTCAGGGACTCACCATCACTAGAAGTGATCCAAGCTTCTTAACATGGCACACGAACCTCTCCTCACCAGTTTCACTGAGCAACCCCTTCCATACCTCAAACTTCACAGTCAAGGAACATAAATTTCTTCATCTCCTCATAACCAGTACTATATCTTATCTCCATCTCATCCCTTCAATCTGAAATGCCTTGGCTTATTTTCACACAGCCTTTAAATTTCATTTCAAGTATAAACTCCTCCAGGAAGACTTCCCTAACTGCCTCAGACTAGGTTAGATATACCTCCTCTGTGTATTAAAAGAATCCATGTAATTGTCTTTCATTGCATTTAGAAGACTACTGTGTAATTACTTCTGTATGTATTTCTCAGTAGATTCTGAACTTCTTGAGTGCAAACTGCATTTGAGTTCATTTTTTAATCCCCAGCATGTAATTACCTACTAAATGTTTGATGTATGAATAAATGGAAACATAAACACCCAGTCACTTTTAAAAAATGACTACTAAAAATTTAAAAAGCTTCTTTTACACTCTTTGCTGTCATGTATCTCACTTACCTGAATTCCCTGTAGATATTATTAAAAGCAAGTGCTGCTCCTAGCCTCCTGAAAGCATTAGGATGAAGTGCAAAGCTGTAGAGTCGCTTGAAAAGTGACTTGGTATTGACTGGACTTTTTTCCTGCTGCTGTGGTGTTGTCTGCTTAATAGACCATTTCAGGAATTCTCGAATACACTGACCACAAAAATCTCTTAATGTACTGTCAATGGGATCCACAATACCATCCTGAAACAAACCAAGATGCCTTTACTGTTACTGTGAAATGACAAATGAATACATTTGATGTGCCTCTAAGTATAACTAGATTACATTACGATAATTAAGTTATAGCACTTTTCAAAAATAAATAAATAAATAAATACTGATAAAACCAATGTGATTGTCTAGAATCTTTTTAGATAAGGGGAGTGGATGTGGCTCAAATGGTTGTGCGCCTGCTTCCTACACAGGAGGTCCC
>JAQZBX010038498.1:0-23364 GCA_029593785.1 Cabassous unicinctus | reverse complement strand
TTAAATACAGTTTAAAAGCAGGCAGCAATAAACTATTTGGGTGGTAAAATTATTAAGAAAGACAAAGAAATGGTCAGTACAGAAGTTAGAGTGATTACTTCTAGGATGAAGGGCACACAGTGGGCTTTTGGGGAACTGGCAATGCTTTATTTCTTGACCTGGGTGGTGGTTACAAAGGAATTTGTTTTACACATTTTTTTTGTCAAATTACATCTGTGTTTTATACCCTTTTGTATATATATGTGATCTCTCACAATAATTTTTTTTTTTAATCTTAAAGATTAAAAGAAAGAAAAGGAATATCCAACTTGTTTTTAAAATGCATTGTAATTTTTTCAAACTGAATTCTTCAGCTTGGCTATCTATACCCTGCTTAAATTCGCTATGATTCGTTAAATCAGTTCCTTTGTTTGATTCTCTCATGTGGTCCCTACAGGTTCTAATTCTGACTCAGCCTGATAGTTTCATGGCAGCAAAAGACCTTGGCCCAGGAGACTCAAGCTCTAGTTCTGCAGCACTAATTCACTGTGTGACCTTGGGCAGACCCCTTCCCTCTCTGGGCCTCAGTTTCCTCTTCTGCACAATGAGGGAGTTAGAGGAGATATTCCCCAGGCCGGTGGTTATGTGACACAGGCCTCATGTGCTGGATGAGGGTTCCTCTGTCACTAGGCAGCCCCTTCCCATCTCCCACAGGACCCACCCCAGGAGCCCAGCAAATCCCTCCATGATGTCACACTGCCAGAGCAAGTGAGCATCCCCAAAGCAGGGCCATCAAACACCCAAGACAGCTTCTGATACTGCCATAAAGGCTCTTCCTGGGGTAGTGAGCACAGCACTTCCACTGCACAGCCAGGACCCACAGACAGAGAATCCCAGCCCCATGTGTTCTCAGATTCTTCCCCTCTGTGGAGGCAAGAGCTTGTCTTTGGGCCTGATGTCCCTTGGAGACATGAGCCCCACTAAAATCCCATTGATTAATCGGGTCCCACGGTTGGATCAATGGCTGGCATTAGGCAAGCTTAGCGCAGTTTTATTAGTCTGGCTGCCCTCTTGCTGATGTTATAGATGAAGAAATAAAATGAGGAGGAGAGGGAAAAAGGACAAAATCATTAGCCTGAAAGGAGCAAAAGAGCATCTTCTCTATTTTGTATTCAGATTTAGAGCTGTGCTGTCCAAGCCAGGAGCACACACAACAATCCATTTTTATGCTGTTTCCAGAAGTTCAGCTCAGCCTCCTGATTTCCCATTTTGCCTGATATCTAAAATCCCAGGAGCATTGGGTCCATATCAACTGCCGGCCCAGCCTCTGAAGCCATTTTAGAGGTCCCCGAAAACACCTGAGGTCCCATTCATTCGTTCATTCATTTCTCACAAGGACAGAAGGCTTTTGCCTGATGTAGGGAAATGGGCCTATCTGCTAGATAATCCATCTTGAAAGTGTCAGGTTTGCTCTGAAGGGACCTGTCCTTCCACGGGCCTTGCAGAGCAGCCTGCTACACGCACCCCCACCTTGCCAAAGCTTTGGTTCCAACAGAGGAAACGCACAGGCTCTGCACACCGACGCACTCCAGAGAGGAGCTTTGAATTAAGACCAGAAATGCTTTTAAAAGACTCCAGTCCCTGGTCTTCTAATGATGACCTCTTCCTTAATTTTGTGATGGCTTCATCTGCCTCTTTCGATCATCTAGGTAGCTATAAAAAGCTAAACACCTCCTACTAACCCCATTAGGATGAAAGCGGAGGATTTTATTATTCATTTTTAATAGGAAGAAGCTCAAACTCCCCCAGGAAGTGTAAAAGGTACGGTTTTGATGTATCTGGTATGGAGAGGTTGCAACAAAGCAGACCCTCAGAGAATGGGAAAGTCTTGTTGGAGGACAAATGGGAAAGGCTGGGGTTACCAGCCTCTGCGCAAAAGTAAATAATTTCAGGCTGTTTGGACAGACTCATCCAAGGCATCGCAGTTCCGTAGCATGGCCTGATTTCAGGGCCTGACTGGGAATCCAGGAATAACCCAAATCCCCTAGAACCCCGTCTCCTGATAATTGTCTGTTAAACATTTGCAGCGCACACACAAAGGTAACTAAACGGAATGGTTCCCTCCAGGATCGTGCCGTTCATAACGGTAATAAAGCCCCTGCCACAGACAGTGTCATTATCCAAACGCCATTAACATCAATATTCGTATCAACTGCCATCTGGCAAAGGAGACTGCAAACCTAAACCCCTCCTGCTCCGGGGCTTTGCAGGCTGGTGAGGAGAGGGCAGCCCACAGCACTCCTCCTCCCCCGCCCTGGTGCCTAGGGCTTGAGGGGGCCGGGTCTGCCTGGGAATCCAGGCCCGTGTCAGCAGGCAGACTCTGGGAGGGTATGAAGTTGTACAGAGAAAAGAAGGACAGGGAGGGTGAAAAACATCAAAGTCTAATTTATTCACTGTCATTGACTTCTCTTCGAGTCTTAATTATGAAGATGCAACCAACTGCTCCTTCACATTGTCATAATAGGAAACTGATTGAGTATTTATACAAACCTCAGAGGAATCATTGTTTTGGAGAGAAACAGAACCTAACCTCCCGCCAGTCCCCAGGGTTGCCTTGCAGACAGCCTCACATACAGAACCCTATACTTAAGCTGAAAGAGCTTTCTGGAGGGAGTAATTACATGACCCCTGAACACTAGCTCCTCCTGGAGTGAGAGGCTGGGTGCTCAGGGCACAGCTCAGCTCCTCCTCTGGGCTGGACCCTGCTTCCCCAGCCACTGCATCGTTGACACCCATGTGGCCTCCTGGGAACCAGAGGTCACCCAGCCAGGAGGCCCAGCATCCCTGAGCCTAGGCAAAGGAGGAGAAAGCCTTCAGGCTCTGGGGCTTGACAAAGGGTACCAAGCAGAGGCAGAAGGAAATTCTGGACCAGCCTTCAAGGAGATACTAACAAACCATGCTGAGCCACATCCTTCCCTTCTGTCAATTTCTACTATTATGATTACATAAACTGTAGAAATGAATACCTACCACACAGGGTTAAGGTGAGTTTCAAATGGAGTAGTAGTGATGATGACGATGATGATGGTGATGATGATCATGATGATGCTACTATTTATTGAGTTTAATATGTGCCAGGTATGAGGCTGAGTGACTCACATTTTATCTCATTTAATCCTCACCACGTGAGGCGAAAAAATATTTATCACCATTTTATACAAGATGAAACAAAGACTCAGAGAAGTAATCTATCCAAGCTACTTCAGCCAGTAAGCGGGAGAGCTGGAATTTGAACCCATATCTACCTAACTCTAGCGCCCAAGCTCTTGACCACTACTCTGTCTTGCTACCAAAAGCCTTTTGTAAGCTCTGAAGTCCTGGGCGTGGAATCTTGAGATGGCAGGCCAGGGCTCTAGTCCTGGTACCACCACTTCCTGGCTGTGTGACCCTCGGTTAGTCACTCTGCCTCTCTGGGTCTCAGTTTATCTGTTGCCTCAGAGTGGTGGTGATGCTCTTATGAGACAAGGGGCTGAGGTTATCTGTTCTTACTAATAGGTAAAGCACAGTACAGATGAAAATAGAAACACGACAAGCTTCCTTATTAGAAACAGCATGGCCTGGGAGTAAACAGCTGGGAAGCGGCAGCAGCAATTGTAAAGAGGAGAAACATCAAGGAAGAAGGCTCTGTTTGAGCCCAGGTTCTGGGCATCCAAAAAACAGAGCCATCATTTCCAACCACTGTGGGCTCTCCAGAGAGATGCCTCTAGGGCTGTGGCCCAAGGACAAGCCTTTAACCCCACACAAGCCTGCCTGGGGACAACCACGCTCCCAGAGTCAGAGACCTGGACAATGGTGATAGGATCATAATTACCCTTAGCAGCAGGTGCAGCATCTTTCCTACTGAGATGTGGCTGGATGGTAACAGCACTTAGGACTGCTCTGACTCATAGCTGTCTCAGTAGAAGTGAAGAAGATGTTGTAGGGCAGGAAGTTTCTCTCTACCCACCCCCAATTTAAATCCTTTCTGGAAAGATACATGCACTCAATAAGTCCAAAAAATAAAACAAGAAGAAGTGAGCTTCCCAAGGTTGGAAACATCCATGCACAGACTGCCAGGAATGAACCAGGGAGAAATTCTTACAATAAAAGGGAGACTGTCAGTCCTAGAACTTCGGTTCTATAGTGGCCCTTTGTACAAAAACCTCCTCACAAGAGCCAAGAACAGGCGTGGAGAGGGAAGCAGCTATATCCTGGGAGAATCTGAGTCTTCAACTCCAACACAGTACTATTCACACTCTATATGTCTCCTACGATCAAATCAAATAGCCCATCACCCCTTCCGGTCCCCTCCATGCCTGTTGGGGATGACATGGGCAGTTGCCAACAGGCTAGAATGAGGTAGGCATAGAGGACGGGAATGGGGTTCCCGGGCCTGGGAAAGCAGGGGACATGCCTGCCAGAGAGGAGCAAAGTCAGAGTACAGCTTGAAGAGTTCAGAGCAAGGAGATGAGGCCAAGCAAGGCAGGTCAAGATCTGATGGGAAGTCTGAGTAATTCCACCAAATGCCAGCTAGCATTTAGAGCTCACATTTACGGCCAGTGAGGATGTGACCCACATTTTGGTCAGGCGTGTTCAAAAAATACCTGGGTCTTCCCTTGGAGCAAAGAAGAGCAGCTTCTGCCACCTGCCCTACACCGCCAATGGTACCCTCTGACAATCCCATTCACCATCTCCTTTGACTCCTACTTACTAATATCAGCACCCTGGCAGAGGGAACTTTTTTCCTTTTATACTTTTTCCTAACACATTTAGGCAGAAGAATCATTAATACTTCACAAAGAATGAAAAATCAAAGGGGGATGACAATTTTTTACTGTATTTTTTAAACATTTGGGTAAGTAAAGTCAGATGTCAAAAAAAAATCCCCACTTACATCTCTTAAAATATGAGCAATTAATATTTTCCATGGAGCTTCATGCTCCCCCTCTTCATTCTGTTTGCAGGGTATTGTTAAGCCATGCTTTGTAATTTGTTGCATGTTTAAATATTCAGTCTGTATTTCATTTGGGCTACACATTCAATTCAGCCAACATGTTCATTTTAAGATCAATACTGTCATAACTATGTTGAAAAATTAAATTATTGTAACTTTATTTACATTTCTTAAAAGTACTGTGAAAATTATTCTTAACCAGGACCTAATCAATGTTAGAGTCTAAAAATATGCCACTCTGCATGAAGCTATAAAAAGATTAATGTACATTTTTTTACAAGAAATTAGTAGCTTAATGAAGTGGATAAAAACGCTGTCACAATTTTTATTGGATCTAAATTGCATAGTAGTGGAGGTACAGTAAGTGCCTTCTACATAATGACATAATGAGTCATGACTGGTGCTGGAAGGCTAATTTGCCCTTAACTGACACAAAACCAGGGAATTAACATCCCAGTCGCTCTACGCCAATAGCAGATGCATTATTTCATTGCACAGCAGGGTTTTTAACTAAACTCTTAACTGTAGAAATATTGATCTATTCTTCTGTGAAATGATGAAATTGGAATTTTTTAAAAGGACGTCTTAAATTATGGCTGCTGCAGTGACATTTGCTTTCACAAGTACCATGCCTGCCTACAGAGCAGAGGCAACCAGAGAAGTTTGGTAAGGCTCATACCTGTGTTTTAAAGTCTTTAGAGGAGAGGGAAGGGGGGAATTTTATATGAGAGAAACTGCTGGCATTAAACCACTGTGAGAAAATGACAGATCATCTGCAGGTTCCAAGTTCTGGAGTGAATGTTTTTGAACATAGTCTTAGCCAGAAACTGGTTTGACTTGAAGATTACTTAGTGCTTGCAAGTTGTTTTAGGTAAAGCATCACTAAAATGATGATATTCAACTTAAGTCTCAACCAAAAATGTAGTGAAGAAAGGTAGAACAGAAAGTAGTTGAAGGGGCTAGATAACCTTTTAAGAGACAAGTATAAAGTTAGAGGCACTATGTTGCCCTGGTTTCATTTTGTCATTCATTCATTCATCATATATCTATTGGGCATCCACCCTGTGCCAGAGATGGATAAATGCAGCTACTATCCTGTGGTGGTTAACCGTTGCTTCTATCAAATAGTGCATTGCAACATATTTCTTTCTCAAACCAAGAGAATCAAAATTCATCTTTTTTTGAAACTTTCACAGTAAATTTTATATTAACTACAGAAACTTTGAGCTGTCACAATCCAGGAATCTAGAAGAAAAATGAACAGTGCACTGACTAACAGACATACATCTGACACATTTTGTATGTTACTGTTAAGACACCTTGGGTTAACACCAAAAAAATAAATAAAAGAAATAAGAAGTAAAAGTCAGGATTGTTTGCCTTGAGTAGCTGGGAGACTAAACATACCTAACTCAATTCAACAAGCCTGGGTTGTGTCACACAACCCAGACAGAGGTCCACAAAATAACCAAATATAGTTTGATGCAACCCAGAGGCCAGCAGTTCTCAACAGTAACTGATGTTAAATCACATGGAGATAGCCTTATTTAATTGGTCTGGGATAGGCCTGGTATCAGTATTTTTGAAAACCACCCGAGTGATTCTATAGTGCAACTGGGGTTAAAAACCACTGCTATAGAGGCCTGCAACATACAACAGAAATTGCACAGCCCATGCTCAGAGAGCTGGAGAAACTTGACAATCAGGCTCTGTCCAGTTGCTGAAAGACAGGAGAACCACAGATGGACCAGGTGAGAAGGCACAAAAGAAGGGCACTCAGGCACATTGGAAACTGCAGACAACAAACACTGTCTCCTGCTCTGAGTCCAGAACCGTGTTCAATTACAAGTTAAAAACCAAGAAACAGGACTTTGTTAAATCATCTCTAATGTCCCTCCTCCCTACTCTTGTGATGTGTTGACAAGGCCATGGGACTTGCAGTCAGAAGACTGACACCCACTTGTCACTGTGTAATTTAGGGCAAGCCACTAAATTACTTCACTTCCCTGAGCCTCCATTTTCCTCTATCTGCAAAAAAGTATTCATAATACCCACTAACTCTTGGGAGGACAAAATTCAGTCAGCACAATGGCAAGGACTTAGCCATCTTGATCACTGTTATGTTCCCACTACCTAGAACAGAGCCTTGCACCCTATCGGCACTCAATAAATATTTGTTGAATTAATTCATAAGCATCCTTGGACCCTAGCCCAAAGCAGACACTTGGCAAATGTTGGTTATATTTTGCTTTTATCCACAGCAAGCCTAGAAATCATTGCTCCTAAGAAATCTTTCATGGGTCAGAAGTTGTTCCTCCTAGTCCTGCTGTTTGCATCTTCCCCATTATTCCCTAACATGGTAAAGTTTGTGCTGAGTGTGTGGTATAGGCCAGCCCTGTGCTAGGTACCCCTGATGGATACAAAAGAGGGTAAGGCACAGAACCTTGCATTAGAAGCTTTCCCTGAAGAATATCAAACAAACCCCAGACTTTGAACACTATTATCATTATAATCTTCTTAGCCTGAGAATTTTTTATTTTATTTTATTTTTTGTGTGTGTGTCATTTTGCAACTGCCACAAAAACTGGATCTTTCTGGCTAACCTCTTTTCAGAGATTATTCCTTCCTCACTCACTACTTGTCTGAGCTCCTATGCCAAGAATCATGACCCACATAGCATGTAGGTGTACTAGCTAGGATAACACAAGTTGCTGTAACAAATAAATCACAAATCTCAAAAGCTTAACACCATAGACATTTATTTACTGCTTATGTAACGGTCTGATGCAAGTGTTTCTGGTCCGTAGATAAGCCTTCTACAATGTGATTCAGGAATTCAGTTTCCAGGTTAAGGCTCTGCATTTTTTAAATGTTGCTATGCTTACCTACAGCAACTGGTGGCAGGGGAAAGAGCATAGAGGATCATGCGTGAAAGGATTTTATGGGCTAGGCATGGAGTGGTGCACATAATATCCACACACATTCTATTGGCTAGAACTCAGACCAATGGCCATCTGAACTGCAAGGGAGGCTACAAATGTTATCCCTGTGCCAGAGAAGAGGAGAATCTTTTTGGTAAATAGATTTTCTGTCTCTGCCACAATGGGTGTGTATAGCTCCTCTCAAAGAGCTCTAGGGTAAACTGTTCAGAGCCCCCATGTAGGCATTTCCCTTCCTTCCTTTTACAGAATAACTCAGCCTCTAAGGAGCTCTGCTACTACCAAGAATACAGAACTTTTTCTCTGCCATTAGACAGCTGGGATTTCAAGTCCATGCACCACCAATAACTGGCAATATGGTCTTACAAGCTCCTCAGCCTCTCTGTGCCTCAGTTTTTTCATTTGTATAATGGACCAGCACAATGGCTGGCAAGTTGTAAGCACTCAATTATTGACTTATAATAATAATGCTACTGCTAATAATTATTTACAAAAAAACAGTACTATTATTATTGTAGGGTAGTCCAAATTTTTTGAAAGAGACCTAAGACATGCATTGAGCCTTCTGGAAATATTGAGATGAACTATAAGGGTCTGGGGTGGAATAAAATGTAAAATTCCAATTAAACCAGCAGTTTTACAATCATTATCTTGGATCTGAAAGAAATCAAGAATGAATAATTTAAGGACTTAAAAATACAATGGAAAAACAGGAATCAAGGGCTCACAGAAGTATAAAGTATCCCAGACCTCCAGTTTGGGGTACTTTCAAGATTACCAGTAGCCCCTCCTAGGCAAAATTAAGGCCTCTTGTTTTCACCCTTCAGGTCTCTGTACTACATTTCACAGTGTTGAGCATCCCCTGTCTCCACCGGCTTCCTTCTTACTGTAAGGACCATTCTGACTTCTCAACTACCCTCCTTCAACTGACCTATCATGGCCCTCCCTAAGGCCTAGTTCTGCCCCCCTCAGTGTGCTAGCTCCACATCCAGCTCAGCCTTCTTTCTCTCCATCCAGCCTCTTCACTCTAGTTGTTCAGAGTACGTTTCACTGAGATGCTGTGACCCCTGACACCTAAATGAGTTTCTTTTTGCCAAACAGCCTGCCTTTCTCAATTATCCCATTTTCATCAATAGACTGCTGCAGGGGTCATGTAGTGAGGAAATAGAGCCTAAAGTGGCTTCAGTTCTAGACATTTAAGAGCTACATACAGTGCAGCAGAAAAGCATCCTCCAAGCATGGAAAGGGCAAACAGATCCATTTCCAAAGTCAAGGCATGTATTAGGGAAATGGTTGGTAGACCTATATGCTCACCTTCTCAGTTAATCTTCCAAAACTGTAAAGCCAATGTCTTTTCTGTGGCAAAGGCCCAGTACAGTACAGAGTTCCAGCACTGCTTTTCAGAATAAGATAGACCCGGTCTGCTCAACTACATTAACATTCCCTTCTCAGCTGACTCATTACCTGGAACATGAAGTTTGCATGCCAATTTGAATAGAGACAGAGGAGGAGACATGGAAAGAGAGGAAGAGAGATTTACAATTTAGCAAAGTATGTGTACCAACACCTTTAAAAAAATAAAAAACATTATAGAAAATTAATATTCCATTTTTATAGCCTAGGCTTCTGTCTGTTCTGCAGGTTATGTCATATTAAACCAAGTTAACCATCTCCCACGTGCTTCTATTTTGATCACTTTAGTTCCAAAGATGCTTTTTAAAGTGTAAGAATCTTAAAGTGGAAGTTGCAGCACTCTGAGGGCAACACATTGGTAGCAGCAGGCACTTTGTGGGGGGGATGGAGAGAGAGAACTAGTTTACTTCATTCAGTTCCTCATTTTACCTGTCCTGTGCAATTTTCTCAATTATAAACAGTTCTGAAGGCACACTGATGTATCTAGTTATTTTTACATTAAAATTTGTCTTTGGGAGCAGATGTAGCTCAAGCACTTGAGTGCCTGCCCCCGGCCTCCCACATGGGAGGTCTTGGATTCCGTTCCTGGTCCTCCTAAAGAAAAACAAGCAAAAACAAGCAAAACAAGCAAAACACAACAAAACAACAGATAAGGGAGCCAACTCAGGGCAGCCGATGTAGCTCAGTGGCTGAGTGCCGGCCTCCTGCATACAAGTTTGTGGGTTCAATCCCCGGTCCCAGTACCTTAAAAAAAAAAAATTGTCTTTGCAAAACTATCTGTACAGCTAGGGATATTAGAGAGATAAAGTTCTAGTAATAAAGAAAAGGGCCCATTGAAGGATAACGTGCTGCAGACTTTTCCTTCACAGTATTTTAGGTCTCAAGTCCAAGTTTGAAATAATTACAACAAACCTCATTTGAGACAAAGGGAAGTGATAAGAACAGATATTTAATTCAAATAAGTGGCACTGCCTTTAATGGGAGTCTTAAAGAGCATACGCATCTTCGTCTTCCAGAGCAAGTAAATCTGCCTACTATAGGAATGTTGATAGAGCTGTCTTTTTAAGGCCCCTTTGTGTAGCCCAGTAATTCATGAAGCAAATGATGTTACGACCTTTGTCCTATCCAACCGCTCATTAAAAAACTAATACACACAAAAAGTGAAATAGCAAATTGCTCCACTTCTAATAAAATGTCTCAAATCAATGCTACTCCTGAATATTATCCCAGGGGAAATAACTTCAGGAATCTTTTGGATCTCCAAGTTTGGTATGCACTTGGGTGACAAAGGCAACTTAACTTTTAGAACAGAATAGCAGGAGCCAGAAAGCTAGAAGCCAGGTTTAAGTAATACAACATTGCCACCTAGAGGCTAAACACTAAGAAATAATAGTTAAAAGCCTGACCAGAAAGGCAACCCTTGCCTTCACAACAAAGCTGGGATGAGATGCAGTTTAAGTGAGCAAGAGCTTTTCCTCAACATTTGAAATATTAAAGAAATGCTACAGAGTAGCAAAATACACCTCTCCCATCACTGCCTACAAAGACAGGTATTGGGCTAGCCCACCATGAAACAGAGGCAGAGAACTAGCCCACCCGCAAGGGGTGGTGGGGAGAGAAGAGAAAGGGGGGCTTTTGTGGAGGATATAGCACTTAAACTGAAAGTAGAGAAAGTAGAATTTCTAAAGACCAAGGAAAGCAGATTCCAGGTTGAAGGAATGGCATAAGCTACTAAGCTCAACTGTAAAAAAGTATCAGCTTCACTCTATTTTATAACCAGCTTGCTGAAGAGGTTGTATTAAGACACTTGGAAAATGATATTTTAAAAAATCACACTTCCAATCCCTCTGAAAACATTTCAGTAAAGTGTCCTATAGTGTATTTATTGCACTGAGTATTACTTAAAGGGTAAAAATAAACTTAGGAACATAGGATATAAGCCAAGGTTTCTTTATTGCAGGTCTTCACAGAACCTTTAATATTTGATTGTACAAAGTAAATCTCCAAGAGACTATAGAATGCATGTTTCCAAAATTTAACAACATAATCCTTTTTCCACAGGACACTCAATGAGCAAACCTCCCTCCCTACTAGGAAGCAAGACTGTGGCAGTTTAAGGATGCAGGTTCTGGAATCAGATTGCATGCATTCCAACTCCTCCACTTCATAATTTAGTTTCTCTGTGCCTCAGTATCCCTGTGAGTAAAATAGGAATATAGTACCTACCTCACCAGGAGTTGTGAAGATTACATGAGGTAATACATACAAACCACCTAAAATAATTGGTAGTGATGCTATCCCTTTATGTCTCCTCCTGGGTATTCTTTATGTCCAGAGTCTCCTAACTCTGTAGAAGCAGCACAGAGAAGCTACTATTAACAGATATACACTCCTGCTATACTCAACTGCTGCCCAGGCCCTTTGGAGACTACGTTCCTTTGGGACCCTTCGGGAAAAGGAGGGAAGTGTTTAGTTACTTTACTAGTTTAATGTGTACTTTTCTCCAATCAGTTTAGAGCCAACCTAATTATATAAGCATTTATATAGACAAATATTGATTTAACTGAAACTTAAGGATCACTGAGTAATTTAGGAACTGGAACAAAAAAGAAGCTGGATTTGGTATAATTTTTTATATGGTTTTCTATTTAACTCATCTACTTACCCCTTCTTAGCTTGGGTATAATGCATCAATTATGCCAGGCACTGGATATTTTCACCATGAGTGAGACTTGTTGATATGAAACACCACAAGAAACATTTTCACCTGGGCCTAGCTAGACTTTCAACACTAAGCAGAAAAGGGCCAGGGGAAATGCCTGGATATCAGGCCATGAAATCCTGCATTAGGACCGTTCTTTATGTCCTAAAACATAAGGAATATTAGCCACTTGAGGCAGCAAAAGAAAGGGAAACCAATGAGGAAATGATAGGTGTGGGGCAACCCAATGTTCCATCACCCCACCCTCTTATACCTCTAGACAAGTAGAAAAACTGATTTTGGAGTAAATACATTTATTGATACCCATTTATATAGTTCAATGAAATAATCTATAAATATAAAAGCATTTTTCTTTTGGATATCATCATGGTCCATGTAAATACTCAACAGTCAGAATCATCTGCAGGAAGCACTCCAAGTCACACTGTTAGGTTTACAGACCTGAATATACATATTTCATAAAACAGTGGCACTTATGTACTCAAGTGGTCCAGTGGCTTTGGAATATATACTGGGCATGTGGAGTAAAAATGTATAAATGTAAATCAACGGAAAGAGTATCAACCATCAACAAAAATAAACAATTAAGAATTAATATCCTAAGCGAAGAAAGAACCACAGTTGACACTTGGTGTCAGAATACTGGAGACAAGTATGTAAAACAACACATGTTGTGGCACCATGTGCTCTCTCCAACTCCCAGTGGACAGTCCACCAGTGCCTTAGGGTCAACAAAACAGCAATTCTTAAGGAATCTAGATAGCTTAGAATAAAAGATATTCAGCGGATGATATCAAGATTAAAGACGCTAAATAGTTCTGTGACATAATGTTTCGCCCCCAGAAGGAGGAGATTGTGGGGAAAACATTTTTTTAAATTATCTTTGTTAAATTATCATGATCATTCATCTAATGCAAGAATCCAGTCATCTGGGTACCCAAAACACAGGTGCAAACATTTTTTGTTTAAAAGTTGTGACCTCAATACTTCCAAAGGAACTAATGTAGCCACTGTTGAGCCTTGCTCTCCAGCTGATGCAGCATAACATTCTCTCTCATTTCTTCAGTATCAAATACAGGAATGTCCTTTTCTGCAGTCAGACTATGTATCTTCTGAGTTAGCAAGCAAATGCATTTAAAAGGTCTTAGGTGTACAATGTCCAAAGTTGAAATCTGAGAGGCAGTGTTAGAACTTAAGCAAGGCAGGATTTTTAGAGACTACTCAAATGAAAACCTAAGTGAAGCATATAAAAATTCGGGTTTTTTTCCTATTATTTTTCAACTGGTAACTGACAGCAACATTCCCTGGCAAGGATGTGTAAATTGGTGTTATCTCCAGGTCCAAAATATCCCAACTACTAAAGACCCAAAAGAGGGGAAAGACACACTTGAGTTCTGTGGTCTCTAGAATTCTTTTTTTGCCGTTTTTTAAAAAAGAAATAGTAGCTTCAGTTGTACACCACCAGTTGAGGGGTTTTCATCCAAATGAGAAACTCTCCCCCTTATCTCCAGTGGGACAGGCACCAGATTCCCACAAGCGGCAGCTCCCATGTCCTGTAGCACATGGCATCTGACCCTGGAGTGAAGAATAAGCTGGCACAGAGCCAGCTTGGGGTTCAGGCTAGACAGCATTTCGTGGCGTGCCGTTGTGTGCCAACGCTTTCAGGCTGGGGACACTGGTCTGGTGACCACAGCTCCTGTGAGAAGTCACACCCACCTCAAAAACCTCATGAATAGCTTTTCGGAAACAGTGGAAATTGTAGTCTATTAAACCTGCAATAGAGAAAAAGGAGATCAGGCCTCCTGAATGTCAATTGTGAAATTATCTACTAGGAAATATTTGGTGACAGAAAAAAATAATCGAATGTCTATTTAAAAACATGTACCCAACTGAGGAATTCTCTGTAATCAAGCATATATCCAAATTGTTAATATTGGTTAACTCTGGAGGGGGAGGAGAAGGGGTTGGTGTGACAGAGAGAGTGAGGAGGAAACTTGTATTACTATTGTAATTATGAAAACAAAAAACAAAAAAAACAAATGACAGCAAAGACCAGCAGGGCCATTTCAATGATGTTGCAATTCATCAGTTACCTAGTGTTGAGAACTTCAAAAGTGAGTCACTCATATGGGAATCCCTTATATTTTTTTATGCAACATTTTATGTAATCTAAGTATCTTTTAAAAATAAATAAAAAATACATATTTTTAAAAAGTGAGTCACTAAAACTAAAGAGCCACATTCTTCCCTATTAAGTTATTCCCTAGAAGTAACTTAGATACAGAAGTCAGAAAAAAATAGCTTCTTTCTACTGTAGAGGAAGAGTGCTGAAGGAATTCAATCCTGGAAAGAAAACCATGCTCTTTCTTCTACTCCATTTTCTGAATCATGGTAAAAGCACATTTAATAGGTGAAGAACAAGTAAATAAACATGTGTTGACAGAGCCTACCAAGTGGTCAGCTCTGGGTCAGGCTACAAGAGGGTTTAACTATGGAAATGAGCTGCAAAAGTCAATTTAAACATATATATATATATAAATATATACAATTATATCATCTTTTAGTGAAAGAGCAAAGAGATTTTTCTCTTTCCCCCATACTGCATCACCAATACACACATATACATAGACCCCTGCTCCCCAAAGCAGGTCCCAATCTTTGTTCATTCCCACGCTGAAAATAATAAAGCAAACTCGAGATTCCAGTCCTAAATACTCAAAGTAAAATTAGAATTGTTTCTACTAGCTCAAATCCTTGTGCTACAATGGGAATCACTTTCAGTGATTCCCATTGTAGCACAAGGATTTCTTCTAGGAAATCCTAGAGGATTCTAGGCAGAACCTCTGTCAAATGGCCAGATGACTGCTCTCCACTCCCTAATTCTGCATATTGGATATAGTTCTAAAGTGGCACACACACACACAAAAAACATGACCTACTAAAATTTCCACATAGAGAGACCGGGAAATTTACCTTCAACTATTCACAAAGATATGTTTTATTTATTTTCCACTTTATTATCACCAATAATATTTCTCTTCTCTGCTACTTATCACCAATCTGGTCAGAATCACACCTTGTCTGTAGTTTTAAGTTCAGTGCAGTGCTCAAAACCCCCCAAAGTTTAATCTCTCCTTAAAAAATGCAACAAAATTGGCATAAAGAGGAAAAAAAAAAAAAAAGGAATATGTCAGACTTCCTTGCACTTATTTTTACAATCTAATATTGTTTTTATTCTGAATTGAGGGGTGGTACTATAGTCATTTTTAGTGCTTGGGAATTTTAAAGCTTTTAATTGCACTCTGGCTCCATTAAGTAAATACTGACTAACTTCAGCAACTAATCTAAGTAAAGCAATTAGGAATGTAAATTTGCTAAAAAAATTTACAATGAAATCTAAAGTCAAAGTAAAATACTTTCTCAAGTATCAAGCTTTTTCCAAGTCTTCAGTCTAACCAATCAAAGAGCTAGAAGAAATGGCTAGAGCATAGTTTGGCAAACTATGCTCAGCAGAGCCCCAGGGTCTGGGAGGTACCAGAGAGGCCTATCAGGCAGAGCTTCAGGCAGTCTTTACCCACTTCTTCAGACAAGGTAGCTGCCGCTTTATCTTTTTCATGAACTGGGCTTTCACAAAAACTTTTGGTTGAACAAAGGGTTCTATTTTATGACAGAAATGACTAGCTGTCTACCATTTTTCTTTTTCCTTAGAAAACCCCAAATTTGGATGAGCACAGTGGTACTCAAACCAAATTATATATCCCAACCTTTCTTGCAGCTAGATATAGCCACATGATTTAATACTGGTCACTGAGATAAGAAGTTGTGGGACTGCTGGGAAGTCTTCCTAAAATGAAGAGAGTGAACTCTTTTCCCAACCCATGTTCCCTCTTAATACCCAGAATATGGATAAGATGACTGGCGCTCCAAGAGCTGTTCTGGACCTTTAGGTGACCTTGAGAATAGAAGCCCGTGCTAAGAATGGGAGAGCGGAAAGAGAAGCACCTATGTCCTAGCAGCTACTTAGGCACTGCCTGAGCTGCCCCAGAGTGCCTCCAGACTTTTTTTAAATTTCTTCCCCCCACCCCCCTCGTTGTTTTGCGCTCGCTGTTTGCTTTCTGTGTGTTCTTCTGTGTCTGCTTGTCTTCTCTTTAGGCGGCACCGTGAACGGATCCTGCGACCCTCTGGAGTGGAGAGAGGCTGCTCGATCTCTTGTGCCACCTCAGCTCCCTGGTCTCATGCGTCTCTTATTGTCTCTTCTGTGTCTCTTTTTGTTGCGTCATCTTCCTGCACCAGCTCTCCAAGCAGGCCAGCACTCCTGCGCAGGCCAGCACTCCGCATGGGCCAGCTTGCCACTCGGGCCAGCTTGCCGCATGGGCCAGCTTGCTTTTCACCAGGAGGCCCCAGGAATTGAACCCTGGACCTCCTATATGATAGATGGGAGCCCAATCACTTCAGCCACATCTGCTTTCTCCTTCAGACTTTTTTGATGTGAGAAGAAAACAAACTTCCATCTTGTTTAGGCCACTGTTAATGGGTTTGCACCCAAACCTAACCCAGCCTGATAGACAATGCTTGAAATTTTTAAACCTCTAAAAACTAGACAGCAAAATTTTCAATCACAAGAACAACTGGATATTATATCTCCACCATCACAGCATCCTGCCAGACAGCAGATGTGCAATTTGATCATCACCACGCCAAATTAACATATCAGGCATCTAAATTTTCAAATCAGTCAATTCAGGTAGAAGTGAAATACTAAAATACACTGTGTGGCCTGTGTGAACATGATGTGATCTTTCAATAATTTATACTTGATGTGATAAAGGTCACTAAATACTTATTGAACAGCACTGTGAAAGGTACAATGTGTCAAAAGCAGCAGCAGATACGGCCCATGCCTTCAAGGAAATGCTAGTTGCAAACTATGAACAACACACACAAGAAATAAATCAGAAAAAATCTAGCACCAAATTGGCTACAAATATGAAAGAAGTACAAAGAAGGGAGGGCCAAGTGCCAGACAAAAGTAGACAATTAATGCACCATAGATGAGGCAGAACTTTGGGGGTATAGGCAAGATTTGATTAGGCAGGAAAGAGGAGAGAAATTACAAGGTAACAGCAGGGAGTTGACAATGAGAACACAACACAGGTAGAAGACAGGAAAGGGTAAGAAAAAAAAACTAGTCTGACTGGAGAGAGGAATTTCAGAGAATTCTTGATAGGAAATGCTGGAAATCAAGTCTGAATAAGTAGGTTAGAGCCAGATTGAGGTGGTCCTTAAGATTCAGGGAAAAAAAACTATAAAGGGACATTTTTTGATAAATTCAACTACATTAAAATTAATTATTGGGCAAACTGTAAACTAAAATTGATAATCAGGGAAATCTGAACACTGACCAAATATATTTGATGATAATATGAAAACACTGTTAACTTTTTATATTCATTAATGGTTATATTACTTTTTTTTTTTTTTTTTTAAAGAGCACTCTCTTTTAGAGATACCTACTTAAATCTGTATAGACAAAATAATTTGATGTCAGGGATTTGCTTCAAAATAATCCAGAAGAGAAAGAGAGAGCTTAAATAAGATTGGCTGTAATTTTGATAATTATTGAATCTAGGTAATAGGCACAAACTATTTTCTGTACTTTAAAAAAATATATTTGACAGCTTCCATAACAAAAGGTTAAAAATAACAATCTAGCGAGGGAAATGGTATACAAGAAATAAGACTTAACATATGCTGCTGACTGTTGAAAGCTGTGAGATGGGTACATGGAGATTCACTGTGCTGGTCTATTTTTGTGGGTATCTGAAAATTTATGTAATCGAAAGTTAAAAAAATAAAAAAGATTAGAATGGAAAAAAAATAAAAAACTCCTAAGAATCAATATGAACAGGTAAATTACTAAAGAAACCTGAACAGCCATGAAAAGATGCTTGCCCTAACTAGTAATTAATGAGGTAAAAATTAAAATCAAATGAAGATACCATTTCCCACCTACGAGATAATAAACAGTCTGACAATATAAAGCATTACCAAGGATACAGAGTAATAAGACTCTCATACAATGCTCCTAAGGGTGAAAAATGGTAAAGCCATTTGAAGAGCAATCTGGTAATGTCTAATAAAGTTTAAGATGTATGTACTCTACAACCAAGAAATTTCACTCCTAAATACATACAGTAGAGAAGTTCTTCACATGTGCAAAGGCAAGTTTGTTCATGAACATTTGTTGCAGAATTATTTGTAATGTAAAAATAATCTAAATGCCCATCTACAAGAAAATAAACTGAGAATAGTCAAACAAAATCATAAAATATGGCAGAGAAAATGAATGAACTACAGCTACACGTTATGGAACTCTGTATGGCCCCTCTCCCATCCCCTCACCAGCTTTCTGCCCGAGCTCCCAGTGCAAATCCCTGGCCCCAGTTCCAGAGGGAGCAGAGCGGCCCTTGTCCATGTGCTGGGAACATGTATGTCTGGCCCAATCTGTGTGGTGGTGGCCTAAGGGATTCATCATCCAAGAACTTGCCCTGCACGCCTCTGAGGCAAGAGGCTGCTGGCTACAGGACATCCAGTGCAGTGTCCAAGACCGTGAGGAAACTGTTTCCTAGGGAACAGGGGACATCTGTAACCATGAAAGCTGGGGAATTCTTAGGGCCACATGTACATGCCCCAGACAAGATATATGAGTAGAAAGGATCAGGTAGGCCCCTTTGCTTTGGCATAGAGCTCTTCTCATGCAACCCATTGTATGGATAAACCCTGAAAGTAAGCAATTGCACAGGTCAATCTGAAAAGACTGGAAAAGGTATTTACTTTTTTCATCCTCTTCTTTAACTCCTTACATTCAAGGAAAGCTCTGTTATAACACTAGCTGGATATAACCTTAAGAAACAGATGCTAAGGAGTCTAAATTTCAGCAATAACACATTAAAATGTCAAAATGTCCAAGTTTCAACAAAAGGTTACAAAACATACAATGAAACAGGAAGTGGCGGCCCAGGCAAAGAAGAAAAGTGAAGCATTAAAAACCATGAATGAGAGGAACAGACCTGAGACATAACAAAGGCTTTTAAATAATGGTACTTAATATGTTCAAAGAGCTAAAGGAAAACATGGACAAAGAACTAAGGAAATCAAGAATATCAATAGAGAGACAGAAATTATGAAAAGGAACCAAACAGAGCTGAAAGACCACAGTAACATAAATAAAAATTCCCTAGAGTGGTTCAAAAGCAGATTGGAGCTGGAAGAAGAAAGAATCAGTGAACCTGAAGGTAAGACAATTGAAATCATCCAGTCCGAACATAAAAAAGAAAGAATAAAAAGTGAATGGAGGTGGCTTGGGCCATTGGGCACCTCCCTCCCATGTCAGAGGTCCCGGGTTTGGTTCCCGGTGCCTCCTAAACAAACAAGGAGGACGAACAGACACGGCAGGTGCACGCAGCATGGGGGTAGGGAGAAATAAAATAAATCTTAAAAAAAAAAAGTGAACAAAGCCTGAGGAACATGTGGAATGCTGTCAAGAGTAACAATGTATGCACTGTGGGAGTTCCAGAAGGACAAGAAAAAGAAAGGGGTCCGAGAGAATATGCAAGGATATAATGGCTGAAATTTTCCAAAATTTAACAAAAGACAAATATACATATCTAAGACACTTAAATTCCAAACAGGATAAATCCAAATAAATCACATCACAGCATATTATAATCAAACTGTTGAATGCCAAAGATACAGAGAGAATCCTGGAAGCCACAAAAAAACAATATGTCACATACAAGGGAGCCTCAATAAGATTAAATGCTGATTTCTCATCGGAAGCCACAGAGAACAAGAAGGCAGTAGGATGACATATTTAAAGTGCTGAAAGCAAAAAATTGCCACTCAAGAATTCTACATGTGGCAAAATTTTCTTTCAAAAATGAGGGACAGATTAAGACATTCCCAAATAAACAAAAGCTGAGGGAGTTCATCACCACCAGACCAGCCCTACTAGAGATGCTAAAGAGAGTTCTGCAGGTTGAAAGGAAAGAACAACAGACAATAGATCAAAGCCATATGAAGAAACAAAGATCTCCAGTAAGGGTAACACCATGGGAAAATATAAATGTCAGTGCTACTGTATTTTTGGTTTGTAATTCCTATAGGATCTAAAACACAAATGCATAAAATGTAATGATAGTCAATGGTTTTGGACTCATACTGTATAAATGTGTTTGTGACAAGAACTATATAAAGGTGGGGGGACGGAGGGGCTTAGAAACATAGTTTGTGATACTATTGAAGTTAAGCTGGTATCAAAGCAAACGAGATTGTCACAGATTTAGGATATTAAATTTAAGTCCCACAGTAACTATAAAGTAACTATCATAGAATATGCAAGTCCACTGAGACAGAAATTAAAGTATAGGTTGGCAGGGGTTGGGGGCAGGAGTATGGGAAATTAATGCATAATTGGTATAGGGCTTCTATTTGGGGAGATGAGAAAGTTTCAGTAATGGAAGGTGGTGAGGGTATCAACATATTGTGAAGGTGATTAATCCCACTGAATGCTGTGATAGGGAGTGGTTGAGATGGGAAAAGTTTACATTGTATATATGTTCCCACAATGAGAGAGAGAGAGACAGAGAGAGAGAGAGAGAGAGACTAAAGAGCAATGACAATTTAATGCGATAAAATCTATCCCCCGGATGGGATCTAACAAGGGAGGAGAAAAGTCTCAAAGAGAAATTACTGAAACACATGGAAAAACTGGTATATAGATGTAAGCTTTAAAACAATGTTAAATTACTTGATCTTAATAACTGTACTTAAGTTGGTTACATAAGTGAATATCCTTATTCTTAGGAAATGTACATGGCAGTATTAAGTGCTCAAGAAGCAAGACATATACAAACAACACTCAAGTATTCAGAAATTGGAAAGAGAGAGAGAGAGAGAGAGAGAGAGAGAGAAAGAAAAGAGAAAGGAAAAGGAAAATGATGAGCAAATGTGGCAAAAAGTTAAAATTGGTGAATCTAGGTATCTGGGGGGAGAAGAGTAGGGGTATGTTGGAGTTCCCTGTATGGGGTTTACATTATTTTTGTAGCTATCCTGTAAGTTTGAACCTATTTCAAAATTAAAAGTTTCAAAACAAAAGTACTAGTTTTAACTACTAAAAAAAAAAAAAAAAAGCTGGGACTTGTAGTAAAAACAGAAAAGTAATGTAGATCCTTGAGTAGTACTTTTCTGAAACCTAGTCTGTCTTTGGAATAAAAGATATATACTAGGCCCTCAATATGTATTTGTTGAATGCATGAATAATATCAAGTAGGAGATTATTACAGCACTACAGACCTGGAGGGATACAGACCTGGATTGAAATCACTGACAATGGAAATGGAATGGAAACCCAAGAAACAGTTCCAAGGAACAAATGAGATCTGATGAAAATTCAATGTAAACAACACAGAAGAATGGGAAAAAGAGAACACTGAATCATCTCTGTGAAACAATCTCCCAGGACCCCTTCCGTAGTAACACTACACAATTACCTGACTTCAAGACATCTAAATTTGAACACTAGAAAAATGGCATAACTAGTGACAGAAGTAGAATGCCAGCCAAGAGGGTCAAGAAATGGAAGGGGAAATAATCATCAGTTTTTGACAACATGAACAAGAAAATATCGAAAGAAGATATAATAACTCCAAACATGGGATTAGAACATGGGCCTAAGTCAGACTGGTGATGTGAATTTTTCTAGCAGCTACAAAGTGATGATTAACTGAAGCCATGGATTGGATGAGCTGACCAGAAGAATAAGCAAAGAACTGCACAAAAAGACTTGGCTCTGAAGAAAACTCAGGACTAAGAGAAAAAGAGAAGAAACAGGAGAAGTGGTCAGAGAAACAAACAAAACCCCCAGAGAGTTCAGCTTTTAGGGAAGCAAAAGAGAAGAAAGCTTCAATAAAGGAGGGACTCACTGGGTCACCTACCTAGAAGACTATAGAGGGTGCAGAATGAGAAAAGACCACTGAATGTGGCAAGGTAACCTGGTAACCTCTCAAAGAGTTTCAGTAGACTGGTTCAGATGGAAGCCTAACTGAAGTCAGTTAAATTGGTAATGAAAGGATCTGAGGTAAAACAGGCCAGACTTAAATTCAAAAGAAGGAAGGAGAACATCTCGACTGTATGTGGAAGGGAAGGGGAAAAAGTAGTTTGAGCTGATCTTTCTCTAAATGGTAACTATTTGTCTAACACTGAGATATTATTTTCTGTTGAGTTCAAGGACCTAAGAAATTAGGACAAATAAATTTACATAAAAACAGCTTTTTAAAATGCCATTACCTTTTCGTTCAAAGCTTTCTTCCCTAAGAATGCAGACCAGTGCCAAAAATTTAGTCACTTCCTTTAAATAAAGGACAGTTGTATTATTCAGCTTGATAATTGCCATAGATTCTTTGTCATAAGCACTTCCACTCCCATCTTCCTTTAACCTATTTAAAAGAAAGTTATTCTTCATTATAGGTATCCCAACCTGGTGTATTGTCACATTTAATTTTCCTCATGACAAGCCTTTCCACCAATTTTCAAAATGGCATTTAAGAATGAATATTGGTTTAAATATATTGGAACATAAGTTGTTATTTAGGTACAGGGTTCCCAAACACAGGATCTCAGGTATTCATATGCAAAGTTTAAAAAACTACATACACATCCTTCACTATACAGATAATCAGGCATTTGGAGAAAAAAGTAAAAATATAAGTAGATTTTAACCAGGGAAATGACATTTTCAACATTTTGGAGCTACTTACCTCCTCAGGTTGTATTCTGTAGGCCCAGCTGAGGCACCTCCTCTATTTATTTCCCTCAGGTCAAAGGACCCTGCTATCACCTAATAAGTGAGCTCCTTCAAGGCATATTCTATATACCAGATCAATCACACATTTTCTCGGAAAATGTTTTTGTTTCCTTGAAAAAGCAGGAAAATTCTTAGACTACAGAATTTGAAAAAAAAAAAAAAAAAGGCAGGAAAAATCTTAGACTACTGGTCTCTAGATGTTAATCTAGAGACCAGCAGGAAATATACTGAAATAAACAACTTAAAGGATCTAAAAGTCATTTCTGATATACTCAGTAGAAGTCTAAAAGTTGTTTAAATATTGCTAGGATTTAGTTGTCAAAATTGTCTTTTAAAAATTATTTGTCTTTAAAAATAAAATAGAAGAAATACACTTAAAAATGTCAAGAGTTGCTGCCTTTGTAGTGAAATAATGGCTTTTTTCTCCTATTTTTACTTTTCTTTTTTTTTTTTT